>OMLP01001244.1:0-13545 GCA_900302685.1 Spondyliosoma cantharus
TCTCAGGTCTTTTATAAAGTGTCTCCATGCATTACACATTTAACAATGCATTAAAAATAGGCCACCATCAATCAGTCATTCAGCGACGGAGACGGGATCTACTGGTGGCACCAATTTGATATGTTTCTCTCAAGGTTCGAGGACGAAAGGAACGCTGTAAACTCTTAGGCTGCTGTGTCTGAGGAACTTAACAGAGATGAAAACACACATTTTATGTGCTAATAATACACCGAACCCCATAAAAACCCACCGTAATAAATTTGAATTCCCATTTGCTTGATTTCCTACGGCACAGAAACGTCTTTCCAGAATCCAGAATCAAAATAATATACATGCAGGCAGTAAGCTGTGACAAGATTTCTGTTGATGGCTGCCAGGTTAACATCGTGCCCAAAACAGTGATTTGAGGACTGTGATGCATGATACAGGATAGGTACTAGGTAGAATCTGATGTAATGGTTGGGAGTGAGTCAGGCCCCAGGGGCAAATAGTCTGAACAGTCTGACTCCAGGTTGCTCATGCCAAAGCAGATGTTCAACTGACGACAGCAGTACAAAAGACAGAGCTGCATGTTAGTCACAAGGTATTTCACATTGTATTTAATCTGATAGAGCTGCACTGATAGCCACATCTATATATATATATTTAATAAAGAAATACTTAAGAACTCTCACAAAGGATTTGCACACGCGTCTGGTGAACACGGTAAAGTGTTCTCCCGCTCAGGTGGAAGGTGTGGAAGTCTGCTTGTGAGCTTTGATGTTGCAGCTCTGCTCCGAGGCCTGATCCTGCATTCTGGACTTCAAAACAGACCCTGCCTCGTCACGAGTAACAGCTTGACGAGGTAGACACCAACTGCACAGGCATGCCTGGAGGACCACACGCACAGAGACATTCGGTCAGAGGCAAACCCATCAGCTTGACATGGAGGAAAAATAGCACATTATGAGCATTATTTATGTGTGGGATGCAGTCTTAAGAAGCGGCAATGTTTAATTTCTCTGTGGAGCGACGTGCCAAAAGCAATATTAAATTTGGGTTCTTTTAATTAAAGAGAAAAAATGCATATTAAAAGGGAGGTGCATACAGTATTTAAAAAAGGATGTGATTATCATATCATTTGCAGTATTCAGTGGTGGTATACCATGAAGTACATTTACTCCCACTTCTTTACTTAAAGGGTAACTCCACCAATTGTATACATTTGTTCACAGGTCTTGGGGAGTACGACTGCATATGTGAAAAAAAAGTAAAGCCTTTTGTGCCTTCAGAGGAAGCTGCATGTGATCTGATAAACTGCCACCAGCGACAATCACTCATCCAGCGGCTAAATTGCATTGTTAGCACCAAGTTTTGAAAAAGGCGAAGAAGAAGAATGCATGGAACAGAAAAGGTTTTATCGCCGGTTTTGATCATGTGTTTTTCTAAACTGTCCACGATGAATCCAGCAGTGTTATAGGACTGCTTGGCACCTATAACACTGTTGGCACCTACGTGGCAATGCAATTTAACCACTGTGTGACATCACTGGAGGAACTCTATCAGATTACATGCAGCCACAAAAGGCTTTATACTACTTTTTCACGTATGCAGTCGTACTCCTGGTGGAGTTACCCTTAAAGTACAATTTTGAGGTATTTCTACCTCAATTGATTATTTTAATTCCATGCCACTTTCTACTTCTACCCCATGTTTGATTAATTGTTACATCCACAAATTAAGATTTTTGCGCAAAAATACATATAAAGAACTTTTGAAATTTGATGTTTTGTTATAAATTAAATGACCAAGAGTTCATGCAAGTACAGCTAAAGCGATCAGTCTATCAATCAATTAATCAATTGACTAATGATAACAGTTTTAAGTGATTATTTTATGGAGAAACATTTCATGGCATTAGCTTCTGGATTTGCTGCTTTATTATAAAGTTATTTTAATCATTCTAATTTATTTATTGATTTGTTTGTTTAACTGTGACGACATTTCTCACGACTAACAATTATTGGATAAATGGAGAATGTATTCAGCAGATGAATCCATAATGAAAATACTCATTAGTTGCAGTCCACTCCACCCCAACCAACTACAACAGTATAAATGCTTCAGTGACGACAATCAAATGATGAAATATATAATTGTGTAAGAGTCACACTGGCAGTTTGTACTTGTACTTAACATTTTTAATGCAGGACTTTGTAACAGAGTATTTTTACAGTTAGATGTTTCGTACTTTTACTGAAGTGAAGGCTCTGTATGATTCAGAAGAAAAATGAAGCATGAAGAAAAACATTTCTTCATGCACTGTAGTGTGCATAAAACCCGATGACAGCCCAAACAAATCAAAGCATGTTTTTAGATATGTCCTTCTGTGTCTCTAATACAATAAAGGCTTTTAAAATATTTTCCCTTGACAATTGCCTTGAAGCTACATTTCCCTCCTCCTCATAAGACATCACTCTGATTCAGTGAAAACTGTCTGGTAGATTGCCAAGTGTCTGTCTTTTTTTTCCTGACGATGTTTTTCCAGACCATTCTCACTTATTATCCCCTCGGGTCATTGCTTTTTTTTCTCTAGCCATTTTGCAGACATGACTCCATATGTCCTTGATGACACATATGATAGCTCATCCGACTGTGGTTCACACTGTTTTCACCCCCATCACATTTGTCTAAGATTGAAAAGCGCTCTACATACGCACAACTGCACAAGCAAAAAGGGTGTGACAGCATTTCTTACCTTGAAACATCTTTTAAATCTTTTGCTGACTATGTACAATGCGATGGGGTTGATGCACGAGTTGAGTGATGCCATATTAATGCCAAAATAGTCCAGGACAAGAAAGGCGCTGAAAAAGGAGGATAAACATTATGGATTTATCAGACAAAAGAGCACAATAAAAAATATATATTTATGCTTTATGCTCACCTCAGTAGCTGACACCTATTAGGATCTCTCTCATCATATATGGTCAATTTCAAGAGCCTGCTCAGGTATAGAGGCAGCCAGCAAAGAGCAAACACGATCACCAGGCAGAAGACAGTCTTTGCAACTTCTTTTCTCTGAAAAAAGAAAGATGTGATTGAAAGTTGATGTTAGACCAAAATAGTGGTGACGCTTAACAATATGGTACACAACCATTATCATAATCATTACTTTTTCTGCATCTCTGACTAAAATGAAAAATAATAGTAGTTACCCAATGGACACATTACATACTAATTACTTAAGTAATGCTGTATATCATCATGTTACACTTTACCTAAAGATATACAAAAAGAGTAACTAATGATTCTGTAATTAGTATTTAATGAGTCGTTACTAGTCCCTGCCACTCAGCAGGTCTTTCATAGTTAATCGTAACACATAAAGAAAGTTGTTAGTGTGTTGATTCAAAGATATCTATGAACTAATCATCTCCCAGTCTGTTCTCATCATTAATTATTATATAGTCCTCTAATCACAGTTATTCAGGATTTACTCATTAACAATTCATTAACTACTCACATTTCTGTATGCGATACCAAAATATGTGCAAAACAAGTTGTAAAATATGCTTGAAGGCGCGAACTACTAACCTGCTTGGTGTGGTCGCTTAACGTGTTCTCAGTGTTCCTCAGCATTTTCCTGGCCATGAGCGTGTAGAAGACGGCGGTCCAGGCTAGTGGCATGCAAAAGTAGAAGCCAAATAGCCACCAGTCCTTCACTGATTTATAAAACTGTTGATTAGACATGACAAGAGGCCTACAGTCAGGCGGTGCTGCAGATGACATGATGTTCAGCAGTTACTACGTAACAGCATGCATCAAATAATATTAAAAACACACACATACACACACGCGGACACACACAAGAAGTTATTAGAAAAATAGTAGAGCCATTAGTAATTCAACTTCCCATCAACAGTTATTGTTGTAAGTTGTAAAAAGACAAAACACATGTTGATCTGTTTGTTTTATCCTGTTGCATTACCTGCATAAACGGAGTGCTTTGCCTGGGATGAAGCAGACATATTCTCAGATGCTTGTCTTTATAGTCCATTGTTATCATTTCAAAGCCGACAACTTCAGGCACAGCCAGCAGGATAGAAATAACCCATATCAGAGTTATTTCGATTGCGGTCCATGCTGAAACTCCGATGCCTTTGATTCGATTCCAGGATACTACAGCTCGGTATCTGCTGAAATCAATGGGAAAATGTTATGGCTTGGGGGACTTTTTGTCTGTAACAATGATAAATTATTCAGTTAAAGAACATTTCAAGGGCTAATGCTAAACAAATCTGTCTGCTTGATGAAATACAGATACCGGCTGGCAAACACTATTTCCTTGCAGGGCACAGGACAGTGCTTCTTATCTCCGTACCTGTCAACACTCAGAGCACATAAGCTCAGCACGGTAATTCCGACGGAGGTTTTCTGTAGGAATGGAACAAGTTTGCACAGCACCACTCCGAATGGCCAATCTTCTGCCATGAGCTGGAGCAAAGACAGGGGGACAATTTCAGTGAGCAGAAACAATTCAAGGGGAGATTGAAATTTTTAAAATGGGCAAAAAGAGAACAGACGGAGGTGCTACATTGTTTTCTCAGCATGAGGTGAATAACTCACCCTGTATGCATTGATTGGGATGTCTATCACAATGTGGATTAGATCCCCCATAGCCAGACTCGCAATGAGAATGTTTGGTCCACTCCTCATGCTTTTGTTTACATATATGATTTTCAGCAGGGTTGTGTTCCCCACTATCCCAACAACAAACACAACAAGGGAGACCAGAGTATTGACATATTTGAAGGCATCTCTGATTCCAGCCGACTCCGAGCACATAGGAGGGTGTGGAGGTTTTGGTCTTGCTACTCTTGGTGGATGAATTGAGCTATTTGATTTCTGTTTTTCTGGTATTAAAAGACCAGGGGAGGCCGTTTCAGAGCGCTCAATTACGGCGAATGGCTCTGAATGCTGATAGCTGGCCTCGGCGCTGATGAGAATATTTCCCAGACAAAGAACAAGAGCCATGGTCCACATTGTCGATGATTTCCTCAAAGGGCCCCTGAAATGTTGTTTTTTTTTTTGTCGGCGCCGGACTGAAAATGAGAGTGAAAATGTTTAGCACGGTGTCAAAGCCTTGAGATTTGCAGCAAAGCGCTCAGGTGAGGAGAAGGATTAATTTAATTTACTGATCAAAAGTAACAATAAAACAAACAGCGCTGATACAACATGATACACAGAATTATGCCAGCTTACCTTTAGATGTGCAAAATGTGCATGAAATGAGTCCCATCAACACAAAGCACAGCTTTACTACCACTCCGCTGCTCAGCCTGCTATTAATATTATAACCCAGCAGATGGAAATCAGGGTTTTATAGACTGAGGTTCTCTGTTGTCAGCGTTAGTCATAAATCTGTCAGTAGTGACTGTAATTTCTTTCTTTGGTGCATCATCCTCAATGAAAGGATGGTGGTGAAGTGTATTGTCTGTTATCACAGAGTGACATCACTGTAAAGGACCCAGTAGGGATATAATGTTCCGATTGTTCCCCTCTTTCACTAAAGAAGCTAGCTGTTGTCTTGATTGACATAAAAGCTCCACAAAAAAATCAAATTATAAAAATAAAATATCTATTCTAGTGAAGAGATAGTGCTTTTGTTTTTGTTTTTTTGCCTAAAGTCAGAGAGCCTCTATGGTACGTTGGAACAACTCCAAACAAAAACAGTTGACCAAACTTAAAGCAACATTAAGTAACTTTATGACCTAAAAATAACAGCTTCACAACCATGTTGATGGTACAGTGTCTTGTAATAAGGTGAACAGTGTCTCTGTCTCAGCCATCACTTGTTTCTGCACTGTGTAACTTCAGTGAGAGGGGAGAATCACAGCGTTACATAAATGTTTACTGCATCATCATACAAGTTTTCGACACAAAACATTGTGATGACGTGATCCGTTTTGTTTGTAGTTAGCACCTACATTATATCTGACAAACTGTTACAGATCTGGGATCTGTGTTTACCACAGTGGTGTGGCACTCATAAACTGTTGGGGGGGCATATTCGGCTACTGCGTCTAAAAGTGTCAAAGGTGCCAAAAACCCCTCAGAAAATATCATAAGAAAATCTTAAGATTGAGACATCATGAGGGCGTTTTCATCTTTGTTGTGAGCTGGAAGATAAACAGATCTGGCTCTGTCAAGTCGTACAAAAACAGTACTACAGGCTATTTGAAAAGGTAACAAAACTTTTACGTCAGAACATTAATTATAGGGGCTGAATCTCTTTGGCAACAGGTGAGTACTACCTACGCACGTTTGATGAGGTCACCATCCAAATGTGAAACATACTGGCAGGCAGGCAATATGAACACCAGGCATGAACAAGCTGCACACTATATGAGTACTGTCTGCGTAATAGTCTGTTTGAATCATGGCAAACTTAACTTAAAAATGTAGGTTCTAAGATGTACGTTTTAAAAACTAAATGTTCAGTTAACTGAACTTGATAAAAACATGTTCGGTTTTTGAGTTGAATCAACAACTTTTCAGTCATACTGACAAATATTACAAACCAATTTGATTTCCTTTAACATTTTCTCAGTTTGGAGAGTGTCAGTTCTTAATTTCACACAAAGAAAAGCTGCAGCTGATCCTATTGAAGTTACTTTTACCAGCACTGGTAAAAAGACGATAAATCACTCCCAGTTACTGAATTTAAAGAGTAGAGTAAAGCAGTAACGACTGAATTCAATCAGTACCTTCATAGTTGTTCGCAATGTTAAATGTCAAACGTTATTGTGAAAACAAAGAACCCTGAATTATCTTACAGTGTGACAAAGACACAGCATATTCCTCATCACATGCTTTCTTAAAACTATGAAAAAGAAGTCTGAGGTGATAAAAGGTGAGTTTTATCCCTCAAACAATGCATGCCGGGAAGTCTGCTAACATGCTGCTCTTGTTTCTTTAGAAACTTACTTCAATGAGTCGATTGAATTCTACACAGTATATTCGTACAACTCATCATTCATACAAGTTCAAATAAATAAATTGTATACATTTACGTTAAAGGTTTTATTGATTACATTTTTATGTAGACAAATTATCTACAAGCTCCGTAGATTTATTATTAATGTTTGTGAGCCAATAATATTACTCCATTGGTACCACATGGTACCTGTTTTCTGTCAGTGATCAACAGTCTTGGTAGTTGCAAGTTTGTGGAAAAAAACTTAAGAATGGCAGCTTCCTGCATGTGCCCAACATACAGTACTGCGCTGATGTTAGCGTGCTAGCATTAGCAACATTAACGTTAACTAGCTTTCACATTCTTCACATTTGACAGCTAGTGTTAGCAACATTAACATTAGCTAGCTTTGGCAATGTTTCCATTTGCTGTCTCGCATTAGCACCATCAGCAACATTAGCTAGCTTAAGCAACATTAGCTAGGGCAAAATGTTAATCAGGTCCAAAATCATTGTTTTGTTTACCTCTGTGTAAGAATTCTGACATTGGTTCCAGCTTCTAATGCTTGTGGTAGTTGCCAGTATGTGGAGAAAAAAAACAAAAGAAAAACACAAGAATGGCTGAGATCTACAGTGACATTAGTTAGCATCAGTAACTTTAGCTAGTGCACAAACTGGCAACCACTTGAGGGGGCAGATGTGACTTGTACAACAGTGATGTTGTAACATGAATGCAATGGAAGGGGGAAATAGGATGTCAGTTTTAGTGGCTAAATGTTATTAATTACACTTTTAAGTTTAACGATTCCCTTAAATCCCTGTGTGATTTTTTAGTGTATCAAACACAGATAAACACAGATTTAACATGTCAAATTGAGCCAAATATCTCCAAACAGTTCCAAACAAGGACAGACTGCCATGATACACACCAAAAAAACATCTGTGTTTGTCTGTTTGTGTTGGAGAATGTTTGATTGGTGAGCCACGGGCTTAATAGTGGGAACAACAATGTGAATAACTATAGGACTGCCGAGAAACTGCACTTGAACAATAACAAAAATGATCCAAATGTAACCGTGAAATATTCAGCGAGTGTTCTCTTGAGATTTTGCTTCAGTTGTCATATCGGTCTCCATCCCAGCAGAGAGATACTGCAGCTGCATCTCCTGAGATTGCTGAAGAAGGTGACTTCTCCCCTCGACAGCTGTGTGGCAACCCGAGAAGCCTGGAGGAGCAAGAGACATGTGAAGACCAGAGAGACCCCATTGTTAATATTGTACCAGACAACTGCTCCAGCTCGCTTTTGAACACTCAGATCTGTGCTCCACTAGACAAATGACCTTGGGAAACTGTGTGCAGGTGTGCTTCAACAAGAAGACTCAATTAAGAAAAGTGAGTTGGTTGAGCTAACATATGACGGCGGTTCACAGTCAGGCTGTCTCTATACACACTGCATTATGACAACCGTATTTTTCTGCATATAGGCCATTGGAGAGAACCAGGATGTCTCAGTGCATCGCCTATAAAAGAGAATCTGTAAGTAACATATTAAATTTACAGTTGAAAGACCTATAAAGATGACAAGAACATTCATTCAAGATTAATACTTTGGTGTCTTATTGACAGGGCTGTTTCTAGCATTTTGGGGGCCCTGTGCAAAAACTATGGTGGTGCGATTCCGATCCCTTTAATTGATTTCTTTATTATCATTTTTTTGGTACATAATTATACATTAAAGTGTATGAAATGGATTAAATAGATACCTAAATGAGTAAATGGGAAGATTGCCATTGTTACTCCCAAAACACCTATCACCGTTGCCAAAACAACATGGCCGTTACTCCGTACCAGCGACCGGCATACTGAACCTTTGTTGTACAGTTTCACTTTGGTTATGTTTAGGCAAGAAAACGTATTGGTTAGGTTTAGGAAAACATCATGGTTTGTGTTAAAATAACTAGGTTACTTATGTAGGCTAATTTCAGCTGCAAACCACATTTGAGGTTAAAAAAAAAGGTTAAAGGTTAATTTTATAGTTATTTTACAACACCAGGGTTGTAGAATTAAATTTGAATTTAAAACCATTCTATACAGTGGTGTGCAAAGGATGAATTGAGTCTCACAGCCAGAGGAAAATAGCTTTTCTTTATCATTTGTTATGATTGTAACTACATTAAGGTAACTTCACCTCATTAGTAAGTTCAAAATAGCTCACAGTTTACTTTTGGTTAAACACTGGATTAAAACCACAGGATGAAAGTCATGTTTTTTTGTACCCCAACCTATAAGGACTTTCTCATTCTCACTACGCTTTACTACTTTGCCTGACTTCCTCCTTTGCTGCTGTAATAATTAATACAGCCAGTAGAGGTCGCCACCCAACACGAAACATCACTATGGGTCGTAATTACCTGCTTTTATAGTCAACCTATAAGGTTGTTTATCTAGTGAGTACGAGTTGGTCCGAAATGTCTTAACAAGACACATGAACCATTATATACAGGCGACTAGTATGTTGCAGTCATTTCATAGAGACCAAGAATGCTATTACAAACACGAAGCTTTACAAACACATTTTTGCAGTGGCAGCTGCATTCTTCATCATCTGGTTTAAAACTGTTGGAATGAGATCTGTTATTTAGTCTCATCAGTTTGATAGAAATAAAAGTGAAAACACAACAATAATATTCCTGAAATTAAAGCTCACATAAATAACTTGATCAGACTATTTTCATTGATTTAGAGATTGAAAAAGCAATTGATCTACTAATTGATTCAGACTAATTGATCATTTTAATGATAGGGTTCTCCTATTTGGATTTTGAGTTTTACTTACTCAGGTGAGGTGGCAGCTTGTTGTGCCACCATCTCCTTTATGTTATTAATTATTCATGACAGTGTTCTAAAAATATGTTCAGAGCAGGATTTTTTAATAATACTGTGTCACCAAGTGAGGTCTCAAGTCAAGTCGAGTCTCACAGCAAACAGACAGCTCTCGTCTATGTTTTTCTTTTTATCTATAACTCCCAATTTTTGGGACAAGCGGGACTGAATTTGGGATTTGGAACAGCTGCTCTTCAGTCAGGAGTGTCCCAAACATTTCAGGATGTCTGGTGACCCTGCTGAGTCACTGCAACAAGGTGTAACAACACATCTGCTGTCAGTGCGGTCACAGTTCTGCAGCCCATTCATAAGAATATTTAATTACAGCACGGGAACCCCCAGCTGGCCCTGTGTGACCACATACTGTAGTCTGCATACTGTAGATAGCAAAAATGGCTATGCTTATATTATAGCATATATTTAACCTACGTTTTTACATTTTACCCACATTTTCATTTGGTCTGCTGTAAAATTGATCTTAAAACGGTTTGTGATGCTTGACCTTTGGTTTGCGCTGTTCTTTAAAGGTCACATAATAACATAACTGAGGGTGGTCAAAGGCTTTAAAAAGTCATTTTTATATTGTATGTAAACACTACATAAAAAATGGCCAGTGCTGTCTGATTTATGTGTATTGCTTGCTGAAGACATCATTGCTGTGTTGAAACAGTCAAATTGAATGCAGTTCCCTTTAAAAACATGGATAGTTTGCTTTATCTCCAATGGATAAAGATGTGAAATCAAAGTCAAAACACTAGTCTGAGGCTCAGCTGTGACATTGTCCAACCTTTACCAGATGTTACCATGAACTAGGTGGCGTTCCTTTTCAGACTGGTTTGCTTACAGTTATCAATCAGCAGACTGGCCACCATTTTCTATTTCAGGGATACTACAAAGCATTACGCCCCTCAACGTTAGCCTCTTATCTTGTCAGCTAGCCTACTTTTCGCCACAATTCTCCAATAATATCCCTGTGCACAACATACCCAGACTGATACGGCTAGCAACTAAATAGTAAAATAAGGAAGTCAACAAATACTAGCTGCTGTGTTGACCAACAGTGACACCATCATTTGCCAGCACGTCAGCCAAAATGACTTTAGGAGATAACAATGTCAGCTGCAGGTCTTCTTGTTCAGGTTGTTTGCTCTGCCGCCACAAGGCCAAAATTCTACCAGTTTGTCTCAAAGATGAATAGAGTTTTGCCGTTAAAGCACTGCTGTCATTTTTTGTCTCCGTCCTCCTCGGTGGTCCGGACTCACCAGAGTTCATGGAGGCACGCGCGCCGGATGGAAGATTTATTACTTTTGGTGAGCACACAGACCCAGACAGATTGGGAGTGGGTGGAGCAGAGCCTCTCTTTCAGCTGTCAAGGTAAGCCATGTCATCAGTTTGGGTGGCGAGGAGGGGTCACCTGTTCCTGCCCCCTTTTGCCTCTCACGACATCTGTCAAGTTTCCCAATGACTTCTCTGTTACGCCGTGCAAAAGGAAATTGATGATCCCTGGTCGTTGCAGGCAGAGGCGCTGAGTGTAGACAGTGGCCCTGGTCGCTCCTGGCAAGATGAGAGTTTTATGTCCTCAGTCGAAACAAGTCAGGCGAAGTCAATTTTGTTTGAACAGCACAAGATCCGGTGGCAGACAGTAACTAAGTATATTTACCTTAGTAATGTACTAATACAATTTCGATATACTACTTCAATTTTATTCTATTTTGCATTTCTACTTAACTGCATGTATCTGACAGCTTTAATTGCTAATTTTCCAGATTCATATTATTAATTTAGATTATGATCAAGAAAATAAATAAATGATGATGTATTAATATTCATAATATCATAGATCAGTGGTTCTCAAACTGGATGTTGGGCATAGAGGCACTGCAGGGGGAACGTAAGAGGAAGAGGGGCTTAATATGAATTTCAATGAATGTGACTTTTGTAAGGAAATTAAAAGAGTTTGCTGATGCAGCCATGGTGACCTTTATTTCACTTAAATTCCATTTGTTTCTGATTTATTAGTTGCTTTCCTTATCAGTGTTAATGATTAATTAAAATAAAATTAGAGAAGTGGGAAGCGGGAACTTTACTTTATGCATGTTTCGATGACAAAACTTGTATGTAGCTTCACTCAAACAGGAACACTTTGTGAGACATGGAGATAATTTTGGTTTGAAAGAGTCAAAAAGTTAATTAAGATTATCAAACATGTTTATGTGCCCTCTAACCAGCTAGCCTAAATCACGTAACACCCCTTTGTACCTCAAGATGTGTTTATCAGATAGCTCCCTTAGTTTCAGCTGCCAGGTATAGACAATGTCAACTGTTATAAATGAACAAAATGAACTCACAAAATGTCAAGAAATAAAATACTATTACTTCTCTTTTCCTTACTAAAAAGAAAACCAACCATACACTGTCTGAATTTAAGTCTCTCTCTTTTACCGAACTAAGACGAGCTTAATTGTCTCATATCTCATCGCGAAACGAACTTGATGAAATAAATAAAACTCATTGAAACAGTCTTGGTTTGTCTTTCCACAACCGCTCTGGGCTAGTCGTATTAAATCCTAATTTTAGATCAGCAGCCTCCACGGCTAACTGAGCCATGGGCTAACGAGCTAACGGTAGCTAACTAGAGTGAAGGATAGCTAGCTGTTTTTGGATCTAAAGTACCTCCGAATTCTGGTCATATATTACGAATTCCACCTTTAAGTAAAATTTCAATGCAATGTCGTTTTCCTGTAACTGAATATTTCCACACAGTGGTATTACTACTTCTACATATTGAAGAGGAATGATCAGTGTTCTTCTGCGATCACGACCAAAATCACTAATTTGTCTCTTTGGCTTTACAGTTGGTGCAATAAACAGATTGTTAAGCCTTCTATACATTCAACATACAGGCTTTATTGTTGGTACAGTAGTTTATATGAAACAATCTTTACAAGTCCTTGGTTGATACAAGTCTTTTCCCATCAGGACACAGAGGATGAGAAGATGCCAGAGAAGGAACATGATATACCTTATGTGGGGCTGCCTCGTCTCTTAGCACACAAGCCGGAGCCAAAACAAACTCCCACCGTTGTAAAGGTACCGTCGACTTACTCCTGTATCTATATTGCCCATAGTGCCTGGAAATGACAGTGATGGCCTTTTTCATTTCCCTAGCAGTGGAGGCTATAATATCAGAGCTGGAGAGGTGATTGTGAATATTTTTTTTTCATTTTCTTTTCCCGTAGGTTCCAGAGGTTGAATCGAAACAGGATGTGCATCTCGCTCAGTGTGTCTGTTGCCAGCAGCTCTGTCAGCCCCTTCACATATAGTAGAACTGCTGGAGAGTGAAAGGAGACTTGGAGAGTGTGAGTGTGGCTTGTTTACCTCACGCAAGAAAATTCGTTAGACATAATGAATGTTCAGACAGACTTTTTATGAGAGGGAGCAGTGTGAAGTGGAATAGAAAAAGAAAAATGTATCCACCATATTCCTGACTTTGCGAGATCACCCATGGTTCATAGCGGTAATCGGTTATGCTTTTCCGGTTGAACTGGTTGAACTTGTTGTTTATGCTAGCATAGCTGTCTAAAAAACGGCTTTTAACACAAAGAAAGCGACAAAATGGACAAAAATCAGAGGTGGATACACAGTACGGATGTTTTAAAAAGTCGTGAGGACAGTTCTGTAACAGTGCCTCACCCGTCAGTTCTT
>OMLP01001246.1:0-16966 GCA_900302685.1 Spondyliosoma cantharus
GGATTGGCTACATAATGTGATCAAAACAACCTTCAATTCACAAGAAGCATTATAACGCTGCAATATTTAACATGTGAATCAGCGGTACCGCAATCACAGGCTGTATTTGGGTTGTGTCAACATGTGAGCGATCAACTTGTGTGGATCAGGTGATCTCTGCATGGTGCATGGCTTTTGATCGCTGGTGTACATGATACCCGAAGAGACAAAGAAATATTAATGAGGTCTATGTTATTTAAAAGATTTTTAAAAATGTCACGCAGTGTGACAAGCTTGCTCTTCTCAACTGCTGTTAGGGTTAGATTTAAGCATTTCGCAAACATTTCATCAGCCCAGTATGTACTCTCTGTTTGCAGAATCAATGAGCGGTGCGAGCTGCATCCCGTCCCATCGGTGACAATCTGCTGTCAACTCCGAATGAGAGCTGAGCAAATAGCCTGCTCCAGCTTTTACATTTGGAGAAACAAATACATAGTAATCATGTCTGCCTATTAACTCTTAACTCTTTTTTTTTTTTAATTGCGAAGAACCATTACGGGGAGATGGTCCCTGTAACAGAAACATGGCCTTGTTTCTTCAATGCATTCACATAAAGGAGGCAGATGGCTTTCATGTGAGTCTGATAGGTCAAGAGGCCGTGCACTGAAAAGCACAGTTTAATCCGTAGTCGATAAGACATGACGGCACTGGCAAATGACACACACATGTACTCTGGACTGTACAAGCATTCAAGGATTGCCATGCCTGAAATCACCATGGAAGCCTGTGAAGTCTTTGATTTTGAACCTGCAGCATTACAAAGTGGAGAAAGGAAGGCAGGCTGTGTAAAGAATTTATGCATTTATTGGTTTCAAACCCTTATTCATAACAGACACAAGAACACGTGCATACACACCTCATGTAAACTATGTAAGGCTAAGGCTTTTTCCTACTTAGATTTGTCTTTTGATTGGGGTATTTTACGTTCTGGAGAGACGCAAAAAATCCAAATTTCAGTTCCAAATTTCAGTGGATTTAAGGAAATCACTGCAACACAGTCTCCCCTCCACTGCTTCGGAACAAGTGAATAAAACTCATGCCTCTCTCCGTACAGGTTTACAGCTGCAGACCACTAAGGTCAGAGTGTTTTATTGGTTCTTATCTGCTTTAACCCTTTCAGCAACAGTCAGGCGCCATCTCGTAGAGCTGATGCTTATCCACAGAAGGTCGTGAAATAAATGGACTGTGGCTCAGTACGCAGATGAATGGCTCTCACTGAGGGCTTGTTCGAAAGGCATGTCGTCTTTTTATAAGATTTAACCTCGCCTGAAAAATGTAGAGGCTGAATAGTTAAAAACAAAAAACATTTTTGGCTATGACTGAAATGAGCAATCGGATGTGTGAATCCATGCCGTCATTTTGAGAGAGTACTGGAAGCACTGTCAGTAAACTAGTTAGCTAAGAGGTGTGTGTTTGAAAACAGCATATAATTGTTTATATTTTCCTTGTGAGGTACAAACGGGAGAAAATTAATAGTGCAAATGGATTGATGCCAACACCAATGTTAATCACCATCATCGTCAGCTGGAAAATGTGCAATGTTGATGAGGAGTACGGCAGCATCATTCCTCATGAGCAACACATAAATGATACCTACTGGCAGTCCCCGATGTACTGCCTCTGCCACTGCTGACACCAAACAAGAGAAGTGATGAGCCTGGGTAAATACACAGGGCACCAGAACCTGACACTTTAAACATTTCATGCTGTTCTGGTACCTGAGCTGACATCTCAGTGACTGAGGCTATGGCAGCAAGGCGTGTCCGAGATGTCGGTAGTCTGGTCCTCCAAGATTGGCAAACAGACAACGACTTGGAGGAAGACAAGACAGAGCAGGAGGACAATACGCGGGGAAAACACTATTCGCAGTCCCGCGGATGAAGATATCTCTGAGGGTGCATGAGAGACGTTCATGTCCACTGATGTCACTGTTAGTCGGTCCGAGCTTGTCTATCTGGGCGAAGTACGGCTGCTGAGAATGTTAATCAAATGACCACAGGACGCAGAACACTGGCTCCTTCCCATGCTTCCTATATTGTCAACTCTCCAGCTCCTTTTTCCCTCCAGTCAAAATGTAATTGAAATGAAAAAAAAAGTGGTTTAACAGGAGGGTCAGGAATGGACTGTGGACACACAGCTTTTAATACTGGCTTGCTGCTTAGTCTCTGGAATGCTGAGATGGGAAGAAATACTCTCTGTAGAAACTATTGACATGATAAAACCACATCTGCCTATCATTCACAAGTCACTTTCTCTAATATCGCCACTTCTCATATATCGAGAATATGTCTGACAAAAAGTTTCACACAACATTGTCTTCATCAGTCCTTGGTCTTTAAAGTGATAGCTCAGGTTTTTTTGAAGTGGGGTCATATAACATACGCATGTATAGTTGATCTGTTCGGCGATGTAAAGCGGTGTGTGTATACAACGTACACTTGAACTGATATAGATTTTTTTTAAGTGGGCCTTGTTTTAGGTGGTTAAAATTCTCTTTTCATCTGGACTCCGTTCACTGCAGTACAAAGCTGAGTGTCTGGGCTGGAGCGGCTCTCTGCTTCTCCAAACTGAGGCTGTGCTGATCGGCACCTACGGTAGGGAACAGACTGACTATAGATATGTACTTTATATGACCCCACTTCAAAAAACCCGAACTATCCCTTTAAGCTGTTTAAATCATGGATACTACAGGGACAGGTTCAAGAGGCTTTCCCCTTATTTTTCTATGTTCTGTTTCTCTCCTTGTGCACTGATTTGCCGCGCTGAACATCCAATCATCATGCTCACTCGGTCACGCTCAGCATCGGCCCACTGTTGACCTGTTAAGTCCGGGCCGTAAGGGGGAACAACTCCACTTGTGGCGACTTCTTCCCATCTTGTGAGCTAGGTCAGGAGGCTCCTGAAGATGAAAATCACAGTGGTTGGCACTAAAGGCGTATAACAAGCCTGAGCTGCCACCGGCTCTGATTGCGACACACTGTATACATACTGTGTAAAATGCAGTGTGTTTGCTCTTACACATCTGCAAACATCTACAAATTTGACAGGGGTATTGTGTCATTGCCTCACGTCGTGACACACACCGCCGATGAAGTGTGCGACCCATTACCTGCAGTCGTTTCATTTACGGACTGGACACTTCAATCAAGGACCCTACCGCTAATGGAAACGCGCTTCTAAATGTTTATCGGCATCGGTGACACATGGCGAGTCACTTAACCTATATCCCAACAGCTGAGGCCCACCAAAGCTATTTAATTACGTCGCTTAGCAACGTACCGTGGGGGAGTGTTAGCTGCTATCAGACAGTGTAGTGCTTTTGTGTTATCAAGAGAGACCTGGAAACTATTGATTAGATGCACATATAACGGTACTGCTTTGACATCAAACGCCTCTGACCAGTTTTTTCTTTCTTTTTTCTGCTGCTTTCGCCCTCTTTGAAGTGCGATCCTCTTCATGTCTGTGATTAAATCTCTGGCCTTTTGTGTGAGCTACAACATGCATAATCACAACAGTATACACGGGCCGGGTTCAGAAAAAGACTCATGAATATCTGAATTAAATTTGAGGTGAGCAGCAGACTGTGGTGAGCAGTCCGCGCACGCTCTCTTTATGCGTGACCCGCGACGGGCTTTAAATCCGCCGTCTCAGCCGCGAAAGACGCAAGCGGTAAATCCACGTCCCCTGATGGCAATTCTCCGAGCAGATAAACATCGCTGAAGAGAATGGGGGAATTGTTGCATGCCACCAGGCGTGAATATGATTTACGTAAGGGCCGATGCGGACACGGGAATGAGCTTTAACCCAGCGCACACCCACGTTCCCCTGTAATCACACTGCTGCATTCTTACCTTTCAGACCAAAATACTTTTTATTTTTTTATTTCTTTTCCCACACTTAGTAATTGAACAGAGACTTGATGAGAGCTGGGGGCTGAAGGGCATGTCGGTGTCATTGTTTTTGATCTGAAGTTCACAATAACTTCCTACAGCCCAGTGGAGTAGATCATTGTAACCGAACGGTTTCAAGCTCCAGCAAGCCCTGACACTTCTCTTGCCAACACACACCCAAGGTGATTTTTTTTTTTTTTTAAGTCTGCGCTCTGTGAAATATTATGTTACCAGACTGCTGATAAAAAGGAAGCGGGAAGGTGTCGAAGGACAGGACGGAGAGCGATGAGGGGGAAGCATGTTGGAGAGGAGAGATGAGAAAATGGCAGAAATAAAAAAAAAAAATCAATAAAAGGTTGAGAGGGTGTTGTTACTGCATAAATGTAGATGGTTCTATCTGCCTAAAGTCCTTTAGTCTTACTCATGTGATGTAGGCCATTGGTATGAGCCTGGCATTGGCCATTGAGCATTCCCCACTTTAAAAATGAACCTCTCCAAGAAAACAGCAACAGCCCCAGTGCTGACAGCCCAGCCCAAGAGTTACCCTCACACTAACCTGGTCAGAGCAAACATAAACAGGCTGGCAGTTGCTACCTTCTCTTTTTTGGGGATTTAGCCATCTTAATGCCAGGACTTGGCTCCCTACATCCACGTAACCCACCAGAACAAGATCCCCCAACACTTATTTTGCAAGGGCACCATTCCGTCCCCCTGGGCTTTGAACCGCCCAAGGGGATTGCGACTGGTCTAAAGAACTACAAACAACCCAGAGCATTTTTTTTTTGCCACTAAACCAAAATGATAATGTGGGCAGCCAGACCTTTCTGCTACGCATTTAAAAGCAGGTCCCAGAGCCTGTTGTTCATTATGCCCCTGCAAATGTCAGATTGGGCAATGTACTGATTTTGCTACTGTGCTTTTGTTTCAAAAATGAGAAGTTTGTCCTGGAGGCAACACTTAACTAATTCAAAAGAACCTCTGGAGTGTAAAGTTACTCAAAAAATCCAACAACAATCTACAAATTAGATTACGTTTGAGTTTAGGCAAGCCAATTCAAAAAAGTGTCCAAAACGGAGACCACAAACATTAAATCTATCTGCATGGACCTTTATTTAGGAATTTTGGTCAGAGGAAAGTTCACCAAAAACCACAAGATTTCACTTCAAGGACCAAACATAAACCCAGGATTTCACTGCAATTTCAGTGGTTCATGTGCAATTATAAGACACTTTCAAAACCACGCCCTGGAAAGTGTGGAGCAAATTGATCAGCTGAGGGATAAAAAACATCCTCAGCGGAGCCTACTCGCACTGCAAAAAGCAAAACAGTGCTTCCAGTGGTGACGTAACAGTCCCGAAGACGGTGGGAAAAGAGTGCTGCTCACATCTCAGAATTCAATATGCAGCACAGAGCTATACGGCTCGAGCTCAGCAGCCGTCTTGAGAGACAGAGATAACCCTGCGGCGAGCCGGTACGACACCCCGCTGAAAAAGGCACAGCTTTACCATCCTATAGTCTAATGGGATTATCAATTCAGCTGCTTTGAATAAGAATCATATTATCTGTCACCGCTCGGAGATATATTTCAACAAAGGCAACAAAGGTGCCGAGTGTAAGACTCTCGCGGCAGAGGCTAATAATCTGATGGGAGATGGAGAGTTTACCAAAAATAACTCACTGCACATTAACTTCAGCGCTCGCACATATTCGCCCATAGACAATCACAAATCCTCTCTCTCTATATTTATACATAAACACTGTATATATACTGTATATAGTTCATGTTTATAAAGAATAGTATTATAATAATATTTTGCAACAATCTCAAATACGATAAGATGTTGAAGGGTTTACTTTAAATGTCACCATAATTCAATTTCTAATGGTAGAATATTTGACATCACTAAAAACAACCTCTTTTCATAATAACAAAAAATATGTATTATATTGTATATAACTTTGTTGTTTGCTAAATGTATATACTTTTTTGAGATTTACAATTTATATTTGCATTCTAGTTTATAAAAATGGTTCGTAAAACATGTTTGTGGTTTTCACAGTAAAATAATCTAACTTTCTCTTACTCGGATTTGATTTGTTTTTTGTGTGATTTTAGGTCCAATGTGTTAATATGGTGTGTCAAAATGCAACCGTGTTGTACTAGTTGGGCTCAGTTGAAAAGCAGCCTATCGCTACCCGCAGAAAATTGTGGTTTCCGTGTCTGTAATCCGATCAGTAAAAGCAGCATTTTCCGTGGCTATCACGGATATCGATTGCACTGCAAAATCCTGCTGTATACTATCACCCAGTGGATCACGTTCTCTTTGCACCACCCTGCTCTGCTGGTCACACTACAGCCCAGGAGGAGAAATATGACTCCCCTTTGTTATTATCTTGTGTCTGCTCAGTGTGCACACTGTATGTCAAAAATGTCCACATGTTTAAACATTGAAGTGAAACTCTTTCCACTGTTGTTATAGTAGTGTTATATAATTATGTATTATGATAGACTGTACTTTCGAAAGTGCCAAGGTTGCTATGTTAGCCGTTCACCCCATTCGAACGCACATTGCAGTTTTCTTCAGACACAACTCCAGTGCGGTGAATATATTTAACAGGCTTCATCATTATTTACTCTCAGACAATAAGGGCTACATGACTGACAGCTGTAATGAACTGAGATAAAGTAAGCAAGGAGGAACACGTCCAGGCTGTGTTGGATGACTCACTCGTGAATTTGATTTCCCACTAGGTATTAGTAACTTCCTAACTCACATTTCGGTGAAAGGTTCCAGACACTGCTGGGAAATAAAAAAAAAATTAAAAAAAATCCTTCACTGATTTAAAATTCTGCCCCAAGTTTTTATTCATTCTTAGATTTGACGAAATTGAGAAGAAGAACACAAACTGATTACAATGAGAAAATGCGATTGTAACCTCCCTGCATTTAACAATCCCTTCCATTGAACTTCCCTTTTACTTCAATCCGATCTGTGACCAAGTAAAAGGCTTCCATCAGTAGTTCTCAACCGTCCAGGTAACTCTAAGTGCTATATTGTAGGCAAGTGGACTGAAGTGAAGAAGCTTTGTGGGTGAGAGGTGAAATGTCTGAGTAACTCCCTATGATACAGCACTTCCATCAGTTGTATATAGAAACTCTGGCTGTAGAAGATTCAGATAATGAGGACGCAGCTCAGTGTATCGGGGTAAAATGAAAACAGATTGGAACATTGGAACATTTTTAAACGAAAAACACCAACATTGTTAGATTAGCCAAATGCTACCCTAGAAAAGACACCCGTGTGTAGATTGCACATCTAAAAGGTTGGGACGGCAATAGCAGATGTCCGTCATGAGAAAGCATCAGGGAAAAGCCATTATAACCTACAAACAAGCCGCAGAGTGAAATGATCACCTATGCGAAACAGTGCTATACTTTACTATAAGGTGTAACAATGTCACCTTGCGTGTACAGTTCATGGTGCATACATTTTACAGCAGTTACTTATCAGCATCATTATAAATACTGATTCAGACTAGGCCTGAAAGTGTTTCTTTTTGCTATTTGCAAAGCATTTGAAACGGCAGAAAGTCATAGTTCTTTGTTATTGTGTGCGTGTGTGTGTTTGTGAGTAATGAGAGCACTGTAGCTTTTAACTGGTGAGTCACCGCTTCTTAACTGTGCAGTCAGAATACTCGAGCAGAAATACAGAACTCAGGGTCATGAATAGCGAACAGCATCTAGCTGACAGCACTTTCAGAGAAGCAAAGAACATTAAGGACTTAGTTACTTGAGCCTGAAGTCTGCAGTCAGTATTCAGCCTGCGAGACAAGCATCCATTTAACATGCGTACTTTCAGTCTATTGTGCTGTCATTATGTTTGCATCCCGTTTGTCCTTTCACGCCATCTCCTCCCACCAGTCCCCTTTTCCCGTTGCCCTGTCTCCTTTTATCCGCCTTTATATCGTCTCCATCTGCATTGAATGTCATTCCAAAGATACGGTAGGTTTTAAAATGCTACTTTCATGTTTCAAATTGAGCACGCACCATATTCAGATGTAAGCTGCGGGAGCCTCGCGTTGACTGTGAAGAGCAACAATGTCCAGACTGAGATTACAAGACTTCAAACAGCATTTCTTTGCACGGTATACCCTGAACGCAGCAGGTGAAAGGAGGCATGTGACAGATGGAAAAGGGAAGAAAAAAAAAAAAAAGCATCTGACATTAACTCTTGCTGCCCTTTAAGTCTCCAGAGAATGGAGAGCATTTTACCTTACTTAACCAGATCAAGGCTGCTTGAGAAATGTATGTTCGATCATGCACGGCAGAAAGGCAACACATTGGTGTTGTACTGTAGGGCCGGCTATTAAAGGAAGTGTGAGTGGCATTTAAAAGATAAATGGTGTTTGGAAGAAATGGAGAGTGAGTACATTTAACGAAACTTCACGGATGTCAGCCGGCATGCTGCTTACTTACAGTGATGGATTGCAAAGGTTTGCAGTGTTCTGACGTTGCTGGGTTTCCTTCTTAAACAACTATTTAAATATCAAGAGGGACATTTAACTGGAACTGTTTTTTTTTTTTTTACCTGCTGGGAGCTCCTCTCAGATCATTCAGTCTCTTTTAAGATGGTGTGGGATTTACATCTCACTGATGCTTTTGTTAGCTTCATTGCCCCTTCTACATTTTAACAGCAATGTTTAGATTTTGAAACACGTTCGCTGAAGAATTCTGGACTAGAGCAGAACATCTCTTACATACTGACGTGCAAAACGAGCACAACTGTATCCGATTAAGTAATGCATAATGCACGCTTATCAGAGCATCAAAGCATCGCAGTGTGAAGTGATGAAAAACATTTAAAATAAAAGGTCCCGGCACTCCCCTTATTCACCTGTCAGCATGCCATCGGGACTGTCCGACTGTCAGGATCTACCCCAGTGCTACAGATGGCCACTCTGACATATGTTGACATGTGTGCATCCCCGGACAATGTCTCTATGTTTAGTGTGTCGCATGAATGAAGCACTTCATGTGCAGAGATAAGCGGGCAAGGGACACTGTAGTGACAAGTATAGGGGCCCCCTGGTGATGCAGTTCATTTAGGGCCTTTATGAATCGCCCAGAGAACCTGCTATGGAGAGGGAAGCAAAGGGTTCCGGCCACTTCTCTGTGGTATGCAGGACAAAGTGAAAGGATGCCAAAGAGCACATTTTTCTAGTACCGGCCCACTTCAAGCACTGTGTCAAGTATATAGTGCCCCTTGGTGACATAGTTTATTGAGGGCCAGTATGAAAAAAGAGGGTCGGCATCTTGTGAGAAGTGCCGGTCTGCAAGACAAGACAAGACCATCTTAAGACTGAAACGTACTGGTCCACTTCAAGCACTGGAACATTCTATCTTTATCCTTGAAATTAAACAATTGTGGCATTATAATTTTCATCAAAACAAAGCACTGATGTCCCCAGGAATGTAGCAGGGCTGTGAAGAGATTTTCACGCAGTGGCCGCACAGTATTTCAACTTCTGTTCATCATGTGATTCACACCGGTCACAATCGCACGCAATCGTGAAATAAAGAATGACTGTGGAAGGATAGATTGTATATTTTTTGTGACTGTCACGAACTGCCCGAAATGACTCTCTTTGGTTTTCAGTCCAATGACTTATGAAAGTCTAGGAGAGCTGTGTGAATAAATAGTTTTATCCCATTCACGGGGTGCGCGGAGCCAACAGCGGGTCAGCCGACTCGGCCCGCCAAAGCCTCGGAGGGGCATACAGTCAACCAGCTTGGCTACAGAAGGACTCTAGTGTGCCTGCTCTATCGGCCAAAAAATACAGAGGCGTGAAGAAGCCCACAGAGGCTTTACTGGCACAGGCAACCGGTGAGCAACTTTCATAGGAAACAAATTGGCAGACATTCAGGCAGAATGATTCGAAACAACTATGTGGGACGGCAGGGGCGCGAGGTTTTAATGTAAGGATAAAATCATCTGTCTTCTATGAAAATAATGTTAATGTTTTAGCAGATATGGACATTATTTCCCATTGGATAATGTCATGCTGTCGGCCTTTTACCCACACATATTCATGTTAAAGTAAAAACTACTGCCAGAGCTAATGGACTGGAAGTATGTTATACTATCATCAGCAATCACACAACAGGAGAGGCTTCTCTGATGAAACGCCCCACTTAAAATGACACATTATTTAATGGGATGAGAGCTATGAATATAATATCTTGTTGTCATATCATGTTTAAAACTGAAGCCTCATACATAACCTGAGACAACATCATGAAATACAGTATGTCTGCAGAACAAACTGATGATTGGGGATTTGCTCTGTATTTTCAAAGCTGAGCACTCAATCATTCTATTTTTGAGAAATCTGTCGTGACTGAAAGATACCACTTGAAACCATCAGCAGGTGACCCGCCGAATGGGAGAGATGTACTTCCGCCCAGTCCTCAAAGTGAAATTTCTAATAACTAACTAACTAACTAACTCTAACAATTTCCAGTTAATTGCACTGATGATTTTTTCTGAAAGCCTGTTATTGAATGCCTCCCGCTCTGGTTTGATTTCTGCTCCACTTGATACATCCCTTCAAGGGGAATTAAACATTGTCCAAGGCCCCAGCATATCCTCAGAGGTCTGACAAGGGTACAGTCTCTCCTCGGATCCCGTAATCACTGCAACACCGTCATTATATATTCAAAGTACAAGAGCAACATTAAGTACTTGTGTTTGTCCTTTCCAGACATTTTCCCTGCTGCTTCTAATTCTAATGGTTTTCTACAGCCAATCAAACAAGACCTCGGTCGATCGGGGATGTGGCGCCGAGCTGAGATGTGAGGCGGAAGAGTAAAAAGAGCTGATGAAAAATAGGCAGGAAGGAAAGGACTGGGAATATTTTCAAAGTGGCTAGAAGGGGTGAGCCTGGACTCGTGTGGGTATTTTGCAGGATTTGGAAGGACGTGAATGTTCTGTTCTGCGACACGCATAATGTGGATGAACTGTCAAAAAGAGGGTAGAACTGGAACCATGTAGTAAAGACGCAGTGGGACGGGATAGGGAAGGTGGTGGCAGATCGTGGCGGATTTGGCTCGGAAACAGACAGGAGAGAGGGGAGAGGGAGACACCGAGAGGGGTGAAAATATGGGGAGAATGAATGAAAAAAAAAAAAGGAATACAGCGATGGAGCAGCAGATAGAAAAGGGGGAGGATGAAAATGAGGAACCGAGCGACAAAGTGACAGATGGAAACACTCACAGCCTCACAGCGAGTCTTTATCATAGTACAGAAAGTGGTCGACCCTCAGAGAGTCCCCCTTCACAGCTGTAGATGAGTATCAGCCACAAGACCGAGCCCTGCATACGGCGAGAGGATGAGCGATTGTAGCTGGAAATTAAAATTGAACAGCTCTGTGTTTTACACATTCACAACAACGTGTATAGCAGAAAGCCCTTCTAGAAAACTTCCTCGGAAAGGAGCTGTGGCCATGCTTTTTCATGAATAATATAAATAAGGGGGAGTTCTGCTAAATATGCATGACACGATGCTGGTCTTTCTTATGGTACAAAGGCTCGGCTTCTCACTCTAAAGTGGTCTTGCCTGGGGGTAAATTGTCCATTTTCTACTGAACTAGGCCAGGACCTACAGAGAGATACCGCAACATGGAGATACTGGAAGGGCAGCTTCAAAACTCCAAAGTCTTAAAAATGTCTGTGCTTCTGTATTAATTTCCATTGTAATGCCTTACTTTGCACATGCTGTGTCCTCTGTAGACATGCTTATAAAACATCCATCTGAATTCCCATCAAATTTCTACACCCTCCTTTCAAAGCGCCACAGACGGCCACAGTGTTAGGCCACGGCATTGCAGTAGTATTCTATTCATTGTATTCTGAGGGTTTCCTGTCGCTCAATGCAACCCAATACAAAAACAGTACAGTGATCATTAAAGTAATCACACTGTAATCAAGCCCTTGTCTGGCACTGTCTGTATCAGTATTTAAGGCACATCTGCTCCAGGAAAATGTATGCTGCACAGGTGCTCCACCGCCATCTGCTTGTTTCTATCCTATTCCTGGAGCTCCTGAATGAGATTTTTCCCTCAAAAAAGTTCCCATGCCAGCCCAACATGATTGCGACTGCTTTGGTTTACTTCTCATCCTGCTGATTTAATTAGAAATCCTTAATCAAACAGCTTGGAATGACACACTGATGCTGAAATCAAATCAAAGAGCCATCAGGATGGAAGTCTTGTTAGAAACACGAGTGGAGCGGCTTTAACGAGCTGTGTGTGTGTGTGTGTGTGTGTGGTGAAATCTTACTTTCTCTTTCTAACTCAGAGATGAAGTTAGCCCTCTGGCACACAGGAACACGATCAAGCAGATGCACACACACACACGCGCACACACACATGCACAGGCAGAATCACGTAATGCAGGCTGCACAGGTTCAAAGGCTTCCCTCTTACCTAAAGAAACACAAGAGAAGATCAACGGTAAATACACAAAAGCAGGGGAGGCAGGAAAAAAACACACCACATTTTTCAAAACAACATACAGTCGTTAATGGAAGCCACAGGGGAAATGCACAAACATACAAACTATTTAATTCCAAAGGGTTTCCAGTAATGTTAGAGGCTATACACATCACATTTACCACATGTTCAAGTTATACCAGACATGCCAGCCATGCTGTCACATAGATGAAATTAAACTGAGCAATACACTGTAGAAGTTTATTGACAAAAGCCATGGTGGGAACCTTTTCAGTGCTTCTAAGGAAGGAAATTGCACAATAAGAAGTGAGAAGATGCATTTTTTCCCTCACGGTGCACCCAACAAGCATGGACACACATGGATCAATCAGGTATTCATGTGTGTGCTATTTGATCAGGAAGTCCAGTCTCTCCCAGGAAAGGGATCCAGGTGAGCTACTAGTCTGTTTTTGATAAGCACATCCCCCTTGTGTGGATTAGTTTTTCAACGGAAATATGCATAGTCTGCCTTGATCCTTTTGAGGAATATGGGCCTTAAAAGTCCACCCAGACTCCTTGCTACATAGCAAGTTTGACAGCTTAACACATTCAAAGCGACCCTCCCTATTAGTGACACTGCCAAAAAACAGTTATCTTTGACAGAGTTACGTTTTTCAAAGGGCCTTTTCATGTTCACACACACCTCAAGTCCAACTCGGAGGCGCTGCCTTGAAGACATTTTTGCTGTCTTTGAGGTTGATTTGTCATCATTAGGTGGCCATAGCTGCCGCCCACAGACTGGACCGCAGGCTGGCAGATGTGAAATAGTTTGTCGTGATGAAAGAGTTGTAATGGCTCAGCACACAACCGCCAAAAATCCCCAGTAATAAGGGCCCGGCTGGGATAATAACGCAGGCTGGTAATGTTCATTCAGCCCAGGACGCTGCACATTCAAACAGATCGACCATTTGTTGAAAGTGTGTGGCTTCAGTTTTATAGTCTAAAACAAATATGGGCAAAAGTGATGAAGGATATTCACACAACTAAGATCAGCCCAGTTGCCAGAGTTAAATGCCAGCATTGTACGTTTCTGCCAACCACAGATTTGTTAAAGTTGCATGTTTCACACCATAAAAAACAATTATCTGCTCCCAATATTAACCAAGTGGCTTCCGCGCCTAAATGTGACCAGACCTTTAGCAAAGCACTGAGAACATGAAGTTGAATTATAAAGAAATGTAAAGTGTAAACCTTAAGAAATGGTTAGGACATGTTTAAACATACTGTGGTCTACAGAGATTTACTATGCCAACATTTACTCTAGCAAAAACAGTACAGCTGTCATCGAAAGTTTGCCAGATTGTAAATGGCAGAGCCCGGCCAATACTGTAACTTTAGGGCTGATGCCAATATCAATATAAGGGAGTGAAAAAAAATTCTAGTATCAATATGTTGGCCGATATTCTTAAATAAGCATCCTAGCATCCAGCATCTTTTCCTGCATTGTGTTCATAAAAAAGAACATTATATAGAGACTCCCACACAGTTTAAAACCCTACAACTCCCCTCCGGTTAGTTGGAACTGAAGAAGCCTCTTGGATGAGAGGTGAAACGTCTTCGAGAAACTGAAACATGCCAGTTGCCTACGATACAGCACTTAGAATTACCATGACCTGGATGACTGAGGACCTTTATCAACAAGAAAAGACAAAGTTTAGATTCAGCCCATTAAAAACACCAACTAAAGACACACAGTACATCACTCACATAACATGGACTTCACTTCAACAGCTCTCTGATACATCTAAACTTTGTGGACTTTGTTGTATTGAATTACAGTATATTGAAATGTGTTTCTCATCCCCAGTTACCAATAGAATAACAGCGGCACATTAAAAGAACAGCTTCTATATCCTTTCATTAATTTTGCATAAGCAAAAACCTGTTTACAGTGTTGTTGGAATAATAATTCCAATTACTTTCTGAGTGCTACGGGGAGCGATACATTTCCCTGGGCATGAAGAGGTTTGAGAGAGTGTGAATGGAAATTATGTTCACAAGGGAGGCAGGCAGTTCTCCTGCTGCCTTTCCTGGTGGAGGTATTTGTTCTGTCCATTGTACTTGAGGAAATGATTTACTGCTTCAGAGAGTTTTCACTGTGGGAAAATGGACTGAGGGAAATCAATTCCGAATCTGACCCTTTGAGGGCGAGAAATTGATCTCCAGCAGGAAGAAGCGTTCCTTGCTTCTTCCCTCTGCTCACTTTCTAAGATGTTTCGGTAAACAACATCGGACATGTCTCTCATTGACTCAACCACCATGAAGCGAGTCAATGGTGCTTATGAAAACACAGCAGCAGCCGGTACATTATGCAGCGCATACACTTAATGTTCAGAAGACTGTCCTCCGTCTGCGCTATTTTACTGGGAGGCTGAGTTATTATAGAAGACTGAGCTGAATTTCGGGAATGTGTTGGCGTGCACAATTTGGATGCAAATAAATGCAAATTGTTTTCAGATAAACGGACTTAGGTTCTCAATCATTTCACTTGCAGTTCAGTTTCTTTTAAGTCTCAATTAGCCCACCACAGAGGTACACAGTGGGGAAAGGGCAAAGAACTGGGAATAAATACACTGCGTAAATGCAAACTAGTCAATCTCGCCCATGACTATCTTACAGGAGGCTCAGTGACAAAGCAGCAGAATCAGTGCGCAGGACTTCTTTCCTCTCTGTAAAGATCAGGTCCATATCAGTGAGGCTGGAGGTGAGGCCTGTTGAGCTCAGCACAGCCTGTGTTGAATGAACTGACTGTGGAAGACATTAACTGAGGTGGTTTACATCATTCATGAGGCTCCACTATAGGAGTCATTATCATTTTTGTACACTTTTTCACAAAAAAACCTGGAGGCTATAGCAGAATTTCCAGTCTTTCGATTTCAAAGAATCGGAAACAATCATAGCATAATCAGAAATAATATTTTAATAACATGTTAATTAAATCTTATATCACCAACAATGAAGAAACTAAATCAAAGCATTGTAAGAGGCTGATATCATGCATGCCTGAAGTACCTTAACTTACAGACATACAGTTGCACATGAAGCTGAAACACGGCTTCATTTTGATTGACATGTTGAGCCCATAGTTAATGTTAACATTTGTACGTTTCATTGCTACATTTCTTGTCAAATTACCTGACTTTCATGTTGGTCGGCAGACAGTGTGGTGGTGGAGACGAGTCTGCCAAACCAAACCAGTGACAGCGGTTGAGGCCGCATTTCAGCATTTGCGAGTGTGAAACCGCTGGATATTTTTGACAAGGAACCACGGCTTTTCCACATTCGTGGGCATAACAAAACTGGATATGTTTATGGAGAACTTGGTGCGGCCATGTTTGTGGCAACCACACCAGGTATTTATATTTCTAAGAAACAGGTGTTTTAAGCCAAAACATGAACATCTCCTGTCCATTTTCATGCTTTTGTGACTAAACCTGCCAAGAGCGTAAGCACAGTATTCTCACAAGATTGAAAACTGAAACTAAAGAAACTTAAAGTTTACACATAATGACTGTGAAGTTTTAACAAATCCATGGTTTGCAGAAATATACACTACCGACGTTTATTACACGGCTCTTCTTAATGCTGTAGAATGCTCCATTCACTTGAATGGGCCTTCCCAACGATCGGTGGTCAATTATTTTAGTGTAATTCAAGGAAAGTGGCCTTTGTGCCTCTGATTCATGTATTTCGTAGCACTCCGCGCTCTAGAATCTTTGCTCCGCAAGTAGCCCGGTCACTAAGCAACATCAGCTGATCTGTAGCCTACTTCATATCGGAAAAAAAACATACTCCTAGGCCACTAGTATGGATGAGTTTCACAATAATAATATTTTTGGAAAATACAGTGATTTCGACTCTTGGCAAAAGGCTGAGTTGTCGTCACAGATCAAGAAAAGAAAAAGAGAGTAAAGCAGTGAAGAGGGAGAAGCAAAACGGCGTCTGTTTGGCGAACTACTAACTATGAACGGTAACAAATAAATTCTAAAAAGACACACTGGGCTCTATCTTAACGATCTGAAACGCAAGTGTCAAGCGCAAAGCGCAAGTAGCTTTGTGGGCGGATCTCAGGCGCTGTTGCTATTATGCCGGCGGGATAAATGACTCTTGCGCCCGGCGCAAATCTAAAATGGGTTGGTCTGAAGTAGCTACATTAGTCATAGGTGTGGTTTGGGCGTAACGTGCAATAAACCAATCAGAGCGTCATCTCACATTCCCTTTAAAAGCAGGCGCGCTTGTTCCATGGCGGGCTGCTATTATAATGCCACATTTGCCAGGCGCACGGCAGGAGCGGTTCACAGCCGAGGAGATCGACGTTCTCGTCAGGGCCGTAAAAGACCGAGAAGTGGCATTGTATGGGGATGGGAGAAACCCACCCAAATTAGCTTTGGTTAAACAGGCGTGGGAGGAAATTGCCACAATTGTTTCTACGGCTGGCATCACCAGGACATTGCACCAGTGACGCAACCGCTACAACGACGTCAGAA
>OMLP01001247.1:0-15997 GCA_900302685.1 Spondyliosoma cantharus
CTAACGCTAACGTACACTACGGTTGTGATTTAATACACCATGTAAAGCTCAACTCAGTGTCGGAATGACCGTTGGATATCCACATTTTGAGTTCAAGACAAGTTCATTGTATGAAGGCGAATGTAACTACAGCAACGCTACTGCTTTGTGGTAGCATTTTTACGTCATCCGCAAGGACTCGTATACGGCGCTGGTCGCTCGGGAGTAAACAGAGGCAAAACAGCATGGCGGAGACGGAGGAGAGCGCAATGGAAGATGAAAATAACATTACTAGTAACGTTACATCAGACGCGGATACAGAAGCAGAACCCCAAGGGATATATATCGTTATCGGGATATAAAATTAGCTATATCATGATGTACAATTTTGTCCATATCGCACAGCACTACTTTATTTGTTTTTTTGTACTGTGTTACTGAGATATCTGTTGAAGAAGAAACTAGAAAACTAGCCCCGAGTCAATTTGTTCCTTAAGAGGGAATGGTCCGATAGTAAACACCACCAACACTCCCCTGGTACTCTGGTGAAATACTGCCAGCTGTTGGTTTGGAGTATGAATTCAAGGTGGGTAATTCTTATATAATCCATCTTTTTGAATATAAAGCTTGATTCAGTAGGCAATTAGCTTAGGTTAGCATAAAGACTTGAGGCAAGAGTTACATCTTATTTGTTTAATGTCTACAAAACGTGTGTAAAAGTGTAAAACCAACATGTTGTGCTAATATTGCGGCGGCAGTAATGTGTGGGAACAATTTCTTGGCTGAGAGCAGTTGAGACTTCTTTGTCTTGGCTGGCAAACTCACAATAAAGGCAGGACTTCAGGGATGAATATGGGAGTTCTACCCTCATTTCATTTAATCTAAGTCTCAGCAAAAAAAAGTGTACTAAAATGTCAAGCTATGCACTGTAGATTCAGAATTCAGCCTTCCAAGACACAAAACAGAGGAAACTAAAACCATCTGTGGAGCTATTTGTCAATTCCATACCACAATCGTGGATAAAGGTGAGGCTGTTTCCTGCCCTTTCAAAGAGCAGCTGCCTACTGTATCATTACCACAACAGCAAATCTGAAGTCTTCTGTTAGCTTGTCACTCAGTGAGGCAACGGAGCCGCCGTGAATGAATGGTATTGGTTGTGTTGAGATTAATTAAAACAAATCACTTGTTAGTTTTCTCTTGCCTATGAAAATGACAGCCTTATCTGTAACAAGAGGTTACAAGCCAGCACTGTTTGGTTAGAAAGTGAAATGCAGTATGAAAATTCACACACAGTGTTTACTTCACTAAAAGCTCAAGAAACACATTCTCAGCCAACAAGAAGCACATCCAAAGGAATGTTAATGCTCACCAAAATGCTAAAAAGAAATCAGCACAAGTGAAGAAAACAATGATTTTTGCTTTGAGTTATGACACAATATCTTTTGTGAACCCATTTGCTTTCTGTCCTCTTTGAATTAGCATTAACTGATGTGTTTGGCCCTTTCACATGCGAGTGTGAATAAAAGCTCAGCTAACATTCCTCTGTCACGGAACACAAAAACAAAAGATCCACTGAAGTCGAGATATGCCTGTCCTGATAAGTAAATCACTGTGATGTGTGATATAATCACTAGGGAAGCACAAGTACTGCTGTTTTCTTCATTTCAAACACTATCTCTCTATTCCTTTCCTGAAAGCAGATATTGTTGACTGTGAGATGGTTATCATAATTCATGAGAGTTCATCTCGAGTTCAGGACAAACACTTCATACGCTTGTTACTTCCTAATAAGATGACATGGCACAGATGAAGCCACTGTTTGGACATGTGGATCATGCGTGCAGTGTGTGTGTGAAACGTGGTGGGATGATGGATATAAAGAGTTCATTGTAGCACCCGGGACTGGCTCGGGGTTAGAGGATCATGTAATAGTGTTTATCATAAAGCAAGAAGTGTGTGGTCACAGAGCATAAGACACCAGAACACAACAGCAAGTTTACATAAAGGACACGAACCTTGGAAGCATTAAAAATGTCCCTCTTGGGGTTTAAAACTGCAATCCGGAGCTGGTTTACGTCTCCATCTTTGTTTGAAGCACAGCATGATGGTGGCCCTTCAACCCCCATTTTCCAGAAGCTTAGACCTGGTTGTTTGATGAGGGCTTATCCCTCAGCTGACATATTATCGCTGGACAGGCCTCTGACTGCGCCAAAAGAACAAGCTACGCCAAGGATTAGCCTGCACACTCGTGCTAATGCAGTCAAACTGTCAGAGAGATCAAAGCCACTCACTCCAGATTAAGACCAATTAAAGTAGGTGGCCCTACACAAATTAATAGCTGGAGCACTCACCTGTTAAAAGGCGGAAAAACAGCGAGGGGCTTTGTTCTCTCGGTCCAAGTGAGAAAATGTCTAGCTTTTCCCCTGTCAGTCAGTTATGTGTTATGGCAAGCAGTCAGCAAACAAAATCATTTGTTTCTGGAGGTTATGTAAATCCACATGTGTTTATTATGCTGCAGTTGCACCCACGTGAACTCGAAACCAGCAGAACTGAGCCCTTATGTCCAAATGCTAACTTGACAGTTGTGATTGCCGCCTTTAATGGAGCAATTTAATATAATTGGCACTTTGCTTGAAGGCCACCTTCCCATTATTAGACTTTGATTTGGCTTTTAAAGCACTGTACATTCTGCTACATAGTGCACACACCCTGTTGAGTTTGGAGCAGCTGCCAAAGCCATTATAATCGAGGCTGAAGTGGGTCGGTTTACCCAAATCATAAAGAGATATTTTGTCACTTAGATCTGGTGGCCAAGCAGATAGTTCTATTTTTATGTGACAAGGTTTTGAGATATCAGCCACCGAGGTTTCTGCCACTACAGCAATACAATCGAAGTGAAATGAAATTGTTTGTGAACGTCAAGATCAGTCAACATCAATGCACAGGTTTCCCGTGGATACTCCAAAGACACCACCAATTATACTTTTACTTATAACTACTTTAAAGAGAAAAATGGCCTTAGTCCCTATGAAAACTATCACAGTGAGGTCTCACGATCATCCAAAGTCAAGAACATTGTTTTGCATTCACCTCCACTGCATTGGGAGTGGTCAGTGCAGATATCTCAAAACTAGGTTTTTCTTACAACTCATTTCCGTGACGTTTAAACGGACATTTAAAGTTAAACTAGTCTACGACTCTAAAAGAAAGATTTCATCAGTAAGGTTGAACATTGTCAGAGGAAAATATTGCATATATTATAAGAGCTATTTGAATCCATTTATCAAATTCTTCTACATCCATATCATAATTTAATTGCCGCCCAGCGTTAACATTGCACATAACCCTATACAAAACATGACAACATCCCACTAAATGAGAATGAACAAATAACATTTATTGAAAGCAATATTCAAAGTAACAGAAAATCTTTAGGAAATGTGCATTGTTATTACAACAGCTCAGCAGCATTTCATCTGGTTACGCATTCACAAAGTAAATACAGTAAAAAATACTAATCATCAATAATCATCAGAGTATCAGCCTTTGCTAACATGTTTTTTAGAAAGCAACATCTGACAAGGAAGACATGACATTTAAGGGTTTTCTAGTTAGGTCCTTGTAATCCTTTATAAGATGGTTATTAACTTAAATAAAGCCTATTCTAGAGTTAATAATACCATAATAAACACCTTTATTGCAAGATTATCAAAACCTTCTCAGCACTAAAAGAACTCGTTGATAGACACTTAAGAATGTTACCAATATATCTTCAGCAGTTTTTGTTTGGTTTGGTTTGGTGTTTGTAACTATGTGTTTTGCTGCTACTGGATCTAAAATAAGAACAACGCCTCTTTAGGGTTTATATATTGTTCATTGTGCAGCTAACCATTGTATTCCTTATCACAAGGGCCTCAATATAAAACACTAAAGTTATCTCAAACATCTATATGCATTTCCTTCCAACAGTGTAATAAGACAGTGACAAAGAGCTGCTGTAGCGCAGAAAGAGTTAACAGTCTCAGTTATTACAGTAATGTGAACATCTCAGACTGAGGCATCTGAACCACAGCTGGTCAGATAGGCTGCGGGTCATCTGAGGGCCAACGGAGGCTCTGCTGATCAAGGCCTCTGCTCTCGACAGGGGGATGAATGATGACTGCGGAGTAAATGCCAAAACTATAAATTTCATCCCGCACTGACCCAAAGCTCCTCTAAAGTTTATTTACATTTTCACATAGCATCCACCCCCCGAGCGTCGGTGTCAAAGGATCTCGAGGCAGGATGAATAAGCGATTGCAGTGCGTGCGCGCTAAAAACCCGCATTGCCAAGAAAGTTAATTTCGCTCCGACATGTCCGTTGTGAGTGCCACTGAGGAGCAGACTGAAAGGATCTTTCACTGACTTGTCTTTTCTTGTTACTCGCTCTGAATCTTGCCTTTCCACTTGATCCAGAAGAGCTGAGCAGAACCCGGTGCGGTGTCAGAGCCGCTCTTCAATTACAGCTTTGTCCTGTCAATTACAAGCACAAATGGGGGAATTTTGCTTTAAAAAATGCAAAATAAATTCTGCAGCCAGACACATTTTTATATGTGGAAAATAAATAAATAAGCGCAGCACCCCATGGTTAGCTTTCCAATGGGCTTCGCAGAAAGCTCTGTTTGATGTGGATGCCTAGAGTCGACTGTGTTTGGACAGTCATGGGGTGGAGCTGCCAGGCTTTTAACTGCTCCAGAGAACACAACCCACCACAGAGCAGCACATAGGAGTCCCTCTGTCCTGAGGCTGGACACAAACTATCAACTGAGAGAATGAGAGAGCGAACCACAGTGGGATTTATGCCTGCCCGGGCTTGGAGAGTGGCCCCCGAAGACGTTTGTAAAGCGCGATTCTCCGAAAGCTTCTCATTAGGTCTATACTTCAAATCTTCAAGAGACGAATGTTACATCTTTTATTCAAAACATTTCATTTTCCCAACACTTGTCAACGTGCAGGTGAAGATACGGCCAACAAAAGCAGATTTTGTCAACTAAAAACAGATTTTAACTCAGATCTGTCAGAGCAGGGAAATGCACACTAAGATATGTACTCCGAGGAGGTGGAAAGAAGCCGTCGCTCCTGTTTTGTGATGTGGGAGGCATGCGATGTCTAATTTGAGAGAACGAACGTGCTTAAGTTATTACTGCAGGAAGGTAATCTGTCAAAAGCAGGCTGTTTTGGCATGTTGCATACCACTGCTGAGATCATAGAGTCAGATTCTGCTTGCAATTACAGCTGAAGGACCTTGGACGCAGGCAGGCGGCCATTAATCCTGCTTCTGGCCCTGTACGCTTTGACATGTCAAAATTCCCACTGTCCTCCGTGCCACAGCTCAGGGAAAAATGCACCACAGTGGCCAAACCACACCAGTGGAGTAATTGATGCCATCATTAATGTAATTAGGTTCACTTCGGTCCGCTATGACTTACTTTATACTGTAATGTATGGGACTTTACCAGAGAGAGGAGTCCACTGAAATGTACTTTATTAAGAGTCACACTGTAAGTTACTGGAGCAGAGGATGAAAAATGCGTTTTGATTTCATACTGCAAACCAGTGGTTTACTGAGCGGTTAATCATTTGCTTAAGTTAGAGTAGCGGTACCTCAGTGTAAAAATACTCCATTATAAATCGCCTACATGTAACTGCATGAAGAATTTACCTGAAGGGAACGGTTCTTCTCCTTACAAATGAAAAGATGCATTTTTTACCAATGAAACTCACCTTTTCTTTATTCATTACAGTCCAGTTTTGCAGCGACAGCCTCACCTGGTCTGGTATTACCAGATGTTGACTAACGCTAGCAGATAGAAGGGTTAGCACTTGGTAGGTTGATAGGTTGTTTTTTTGTGTGTCTAGGTCTCTTTTTTTGCTTGCTTTTTGTTGTGGTCATTGTTTATGCTAGTATTGTATCCAAGTTTAAAATGATTGTATTGTGACAACTAGACACTAGTTAGATTTTCAGTTTCTTGACTTTATGACTTTTCTCTGACTGTGCTAATGGTATGCTGAGTTGCAGCATTTTTAGCAAATTTTGCCTTCCCCTAGGACTTCACAAACTAAGTCAGCGTTTGTTTTCCTGTTATTTAAGGCCAATGTTAGAAACCAATTAACATTAGCATTCATCTGTAGACACAGAAGTGTACTAAACTACCTAGACTAGCTAAACTATTATCATACAGCCATCGCCACTGCGTCTCCAGGACATGAACCACTGCAATGATTGGAGCGAGACAGGCAAAAGAGACATGTCAAGTAACATTGAGTATAAGAAATGGTATGGTCCACTTTAGGGGTGTGTCTGAACTCATATTACCATATTATTTTAGGCATGAACATGGGGGAATATGTTGTAATATTTATCATTAAATAGCAAGGAAGATATAGAAATGTATTTGAGTGAATATACACTTTCTGTTGCTGCAGCAGACTACATTACACAACTATGTAAGTACATAGGACTGCTCGGCGTATTCAGTGCCCTCCCGTTTGACATACATATGTGCAGTAACAATAGACTCCCTGAAGAACCTCCATTCAGTCCTTGTTCCTGTCACAAAACCATCTTGTTTACCATACAAAGAGAGCGGTTTCATCTGAGTGAAAGCAACACAGACACGTTGAAAAGAAAAGGGCTTCAAAGGAAGAGATTCATCATCATGTGTCGCCCCCACCCACCCACGCTACACCTACACAGCGCTGTGATCAGGTCATTTAGCTGTTTAATGTGGTATGACATTTTATCCCCACCTTAAGCATCTTAAAGCTGTGTGTTATGCACAGAGTCATTTTAGTGTCAGCAAATGCCTCAGAGTTTCTTTAACCCTCTGATAGGTTTAGGTTGGGAAAAAAGTAAGTATAGATGGCTTAAAATTAGTAGCTCTGAAGAGGATGAAGTTAATTTCACAAAAACGGAAATACTGGGAGTTCACATTGACAAATCTGAAGTTCTAAAGGGGATGGTTGATTTTTCGTTAAACGATGAAAAGTGGGACACCAATGAAAGAAAGCAGCTATTTAGTGAGAAACACAAATGAACCTGTAGGAAACACTGACACGTCACAAGTCCACTTGACACTCCGTGAACTGTGGCACTAAACATTTTGTCACGCATCCAAATATCTGCATAGAGGCTCATGTTATACCCGAGCATCTGTGTCCGATCTGAATAACTAGCATGACTCCCGTGCAGATGGTCACAGGATGTGACCACCTCGTATCGCCTGTTCCCATCCATCTACCAGTAAATAGCTCCTTTGACACCCTGTGCCTGCTTTTTGTCCGAGGCTCCTCACATGACTGCCGCCATTTTGAAAACAGCACAAGGAAGAAGGGATGAGCAGAAGCCCCTCTTTTCTTTAAAAGTTGCGAAACATCACACCACACACACACTGTACATCCCACAAGAACTTTTGACCCGACTGTGGCAGGCCATGAGTCACGAGTTAGTCCTCTTGATATCACTCCTTTGAAATCTTAATGTCCAACTGCCCTTCTTCATGGCCCCTGCTCAACAGCTAAATCAGATTTATAACTACTGTCAAAGGCAGGGATGACAGATAAATTAATCTTCCCTTCACGAGTTTACATCCTGGGCATCTGGACTGCTGATCTTGCCCTAACAAGCGCAGAGGTCTCCGCGAGCTGTCTTTTAATGTTGATGTGTTCATGGCTGGAGATGAATGGCTCTGTCATAGGAATCTATTTATACAGCAGTTATATGGCAGCGCCACTAGATCCAGGACATTGCACTTCTCTGAGACGAGCACCAGCATCTGTTAGAGGAAGTCAGCAAATGACACTTCCTAGGATTTGGAGCACTGTTCAATGTAACGTCTGTCAGTTACTGTGAGGTTGGAAAAAAAACATCATTTGAGGAAAAATACTAGAAATTAATCAGCAGATGCACATTTCTTTAAAAATGTTGAGAAGTGTTTAGTTTGCAACTGGGTTAAGAGCGGCTTTGAGTGACAGTAACTCATGCTGATTGACTGATTTCCACAATTCTTGAAGAGAATATTATGCTGTCTTGAAATATTAATTCATTTCAACGAAGAAGTGTGAAAATATTAATGTGGAGGTGTTCAGTCATTCAAATTATTCAGTCATTAATCATTAATCAGTAGATGAAGAATCATTAATTTATTGAGTGAATTTATTTGTTAAAAAAAGGTACAAGATATCAGCGTACGAATAAAAGGAAAAAATAATAATAACACTTAATTCATTTATCCAGTTATTTTATGAACAATATTCGATGAAAGTTTAAGGAAATTTTTTTAAAGTTGAGCACAAAAGAAAAGTTGAAAAAATGGCAGAACTTATGTCATTATTCTAAAACATATTAGTGTCACCAAATCTCACAAAAAGAAGAAATCCAACAGTGCATTAGTCCATCTCTCAATAGTTAACAGCAACTTTCCTACCTCATCTCTGGTCTGTTTAAAACGGCTCACAAACATATTGTTTGATAATTAGAATAATTCAGGACATTGTAGTTTTTAGCAGCATATAGTATATTTGTTGGGACTATTTTCAGCTGCGGATTAATACACATTTGTAGCCCCAGTGATTGTTTACAGAAGCAGGATGGTGTTTGTGGCATTGACTCAATATAAACTGCAGTTACCATGTTCTCAGTAATGAAAGAACATAGACGATGATGATGATGATGATGATGTCACCCAGTGCAACAGTGTAGGCTGTAATCCGACTTTGAATACACACAGTAAGATCAGCTCATTGTTGGTTTCGGTCTTTTTTAGATGAAATGCATACGCCAGGTGAAAAAGAATATCATACCATCAAACTTGTTTTACTTTAAATTTTGGCTCATAATAATTAGGTTTGCTCCGATATCGATGCAAGTATTGGAAATGCTGATTAAATGTCTTAAAATTGTGAACATTGTTGATCTCAGCCCTCAGACCAAAGCCCAAGGTGACGTCCTCAAATGTCTTTTGTCCACGACCCAAAGTTATTAAATCTACTGTAAATAGAAAGGGAAAATTCATTTAATTTAAGAAGCTATAATCAGACAATTTTGAGCTGTTTTTCCTTAAAAAATGACCCAAAAACTGATCATCTATCAAAATAGTTGTTAGCTGATAACTAATTGATAAATCGTTGCAGCTCTGTAAACACATGTCAAACACACTCACATAGTCGGAGATGAACATGTTATGATCAGACTTTCTCTAGAGAATGGCAGAGTAGAGTTATTACAAGAGCAGCTGAAAGACAGGACCACCAGGACTGCAGAACTCAAGCTTGTCATTGTCGGCCCACCCTCCTCAGTACCTACCACACCTCCTCACCCCATCACATGAATCACAGCCACCACCCTCCACTGCCTCTGCAACAAAAGATGCTTTGAGGTCATGCTCCTCTTCTTTGTGCCCGCCGCAGCGCGTGAACAGAGAGGGGAACAGAACCACTCGAGAAAAGGACGACTTAAGAGCAGCTTATAATGAAAGGACGTCCATCATGAAAGAAAACACACACCATTAGCGAGGAATCATTACGCCGATGTTTAAATAAATTAGCTCTTCAAGGTTAATATTGGTAATTCTTCCAGGTTTTTAGAATTACTTACCAACTTAGGTGCATCAAAATCAAATCATTTGACTTTTCCCCCATCAAAGTAGGTAACGGTCGTCATTGATGATAATATGCCTGAGCTTTAAGCTGCACCCCCTTTTATATTCATCGCCCCAAGAATCCTCTGTGGGGGTTTAAAAAACTTCAAACACCACCTCATGAAAAAGTCAGGAGGTGTCAGACATGTGTTCCCCCTCCTCGTACCCAGACCCCGCTGGCTTGCCAACACCAAAGGCCAGAATTGATTTTATGTGAAGCGGACCGGCTCCACCCCCGTCAGGGATCACCTGCCTAACCCCCCGCCTGTGGCTCTGATGCACCGCGAACAATTAGGGAAAGACAGCGACATATTGACGAGGTATCTGCGGGTTTTCAGAGCGCATTTCACTAATTATGTATCAGCAACTGCACAGCGCGTTTCTGTACGACGTGATTTCCTTTACCGAACATCTGAAGGAAGTTAAATTGTCACGGTTTAAATTTTTTTCCGCTCTAATGCCACATGGATGATCCTTGTGTATGAGCTAATAAAGTGAGGTTTATGGAAGATTCGGGACAGATTATCGGGGGGGGTAAGAGCACTGTTCTGCAAATCAGCAAGCTTTAAAGTAAGTCCGGCTGTACATGTAAAAAAATGCGGTATAAAAGGTCATGCAAGAGCCAACCGAGATAAAAGTCTGAGGTGGCTTTCTCGTATGGTGATCCATTTACGATCCCCTTTAAATTAAACATTCCTTCCTGTTTGTCAGCATGTGCTCATCCTGGCAGGCAACAGTAACACAGTGCAGGTACATTTCTGATTCTTATCTCTGACCTTTGCATTTTGGATTTTGAGAATTGTCCCCTGATTTGTCTGAATTTACCATCGTCCATGTCTTGTCTTGTAAGAATTTAAACATTGATCTGATTAGCAGTAGAAGCACAGGTGTAAATAATTAAATCAATCGCGGCTCCATGCCATTAAGTGTCCCAGTAAGCCGTGTCAGCATGTATAATAGCAGGACCCTCTAACTGGACCACAAAAATGGGATGCAACCATTGTTAAATGAGTTATGCCTTTGCTTTTCCTGCGATCAAATTTCAAAATCTCTGGATAAGTCTGGTTTAGTCTCTATTTTCTCCCTTCAAATTTGCTCTCACAGAGAACACAAACAGACGTATTAGAGGATGATTCCACTTTATTACAATTTTAGTCTCTTGTAAGTCTTATTTTCTTTGTTCTGGCCATCGTCTCCGTCACATATATTATGAAAACTTACCAAAGTAATGGAAAAGATTCGGGAGCAAAGTCAGCTACAATGCTAAAAACAATTTAGACTGTGTGAAAAACATTGACAGGCAGACGGTCAGAGGAAAAACTACTTTAGCTAGAGGAAACACTGTGGAGTCCAAGCATATAGTGGAAAACAAAAAGTCCAAGTCTAAGTTCTTCTTTTTGACCGTTTACTGAGAACTTTTCTTCAAATGCACGATAAAAAATGATAGCAAACTTTTCTACACATGTATGGAAAAAAAACAAACAGCAAAAATGGTATGTTAAGCACAAAAAGACAAGTTTGCTCTTGAGGCTCGATAGCTTCCACTAAACCGTCTAACAGTGCCTTTAAACAATCAGAAGCCATGGCTGACTGCCGTCTTAATGGTTTCTAATAAAGCATGCTGCAATTAAACTATGAAACTTCTTATCCTTAGCAGATCAATGGATAAGAAGATCAATGGAAAATGTACATGGTAGATTTACATATTTCATACCTTGGCATACATAACAATACGTTGAAACAGGAAGCTGGTCTGTGAACAGCTGCAACAGACACTTCAGGTCATAAATTACCTTTCACCTTCATTTTTCCCTCAATAATAATTTTGGCTAACTGGTGTGTTTTGTTTAAAATCAATCAATCAATCAAGGTTTTAGATGTTGAACATTTAATCACAGCTTCATCACCAATTTCTCTCTTTCCTGCCACTTGTATGGTTTCTCCGTCTAATAAAAACAGAAATCCCAAGAAATATAGTTTTAAAAAGAAGCAAAATCTGTATGATTGTCTGATCTACTGAACTTTATTCAGCAATACCACAATATTACAAAGTCTGACATATTATTTTGGTAAGTACAATGTTATTGTTACTGATAGAAATTGCAGCTTTAACTGTGAAAATAAGACCTGTGCTAAAATAAACTTTAATAATGTTGTTTGCCAGGTATAAGTGATGTCAGCACCAATAGTCCTCATCTCATGTGTTGAGTGACTCATACAGTACTTTACTTAAAGGACACCATCCAACCCATAAAGCATTACAAAATCAAAGCAGAAAATAAAACCCTAATGACAAACTAATATTTAATGATGTGGTAAGTGCTAGGACCACAGTTTATGCACCATAATAAAGCCCTCGTAAAAACACAGCTTCATGCAGATGATTCCAGAGCAAAGTGTTGGTGCATGTTAATGGATTTGACAGACTTTTATTTTTCCTACCGTAGACATGTGTCATTTACGTCAAACAGTGTAACATTTGTCTGCAGCAAATGACTCAGTATATTGCTCACGAAGTATGAAAAGACAAAAACAGTGTGGAAAACAAGCAGCCGTGAATGTGTTTTGGAACAAAGGGTTTCAGGAGACCTGGCGTCTATGTGTGAGACATGACTTCCTTATTTTTTTTAACAGTGGGCACTTCAACGACTGGCTTGATGTCAACCCTCCCATTCTAATGGACAGCCGCACAGCTGACAGGCCGTAAATCAGAGGGACTATAGAAAGCCATTAGTCCAGGGATACACAATAAAAAGCGGTAATGGTCTCATAAAGCCTGCAACACCACAGCAGACATTCTGATTCTGTCTATTAAGGGCTGCACAGAGCCTCGGATGAGTGAAAATAAGGAAGCCATTTTTCTTTTGTGCATTGTTGCCTGGGGTCTCATGCTCGTGATCAATGTACAGTAAGATGCAGTGCGCCGAGAGCTATTTATTTTCCCCGTACTACAACCGGGTGAATATTAGAGGACAACTTGTGATTAAGAAGTGCTTCTATTGAGCCGCACGCTACAGACGCCTCATTGATTTGCTCCCGTTATAAATGCCAGATGTGCTCGTACAGCTGTTTATGGTATCAAGTACAACAGTTTACATTAGTTGTTATGGCAAGCACAATCCGGTCTAAATACCACTTTATTTTTTCATGTTTTAAGCTCATGCTGACGATGACAATGCATTATCACTCTTAGTTTAGCATGTTTAAGATATAATAAATAGATTACCACTGTTCATTCGACTGACCTATATCGGCCACATATTGCTAAATTTGTGTCCTGTTTTCCTTAATCCTCATACTGTATACAATATATGGTTTGTGGTGGTATAAACTTCTATGAAATATACTGTATATAACCTTTATGTAACATGGAAGTCATATTGAGATTAAATGATCTCAAGATGACAAATTCACATCAACAAAAAGAATCAGACTTCCACTGAAATTTGATAAACAAATATAGTAATATGTTGAGAAACACTGCAGCAAATTTGAGGTTATAGATATGAAATGTGCAACATTTGAAGTCTGGAGGCCTATGATAGCTTTCTATGTTCGACATAATGAATCTCATTTACCAGAAAGAATCTTCTTTGAAAACACGGTGACTTATTTTAGCTATTCAAAATCCCACATGGCTAATGTCTAAATAATTCCAGCAAAAATTTCGCCAAATCAACCGAAATTTCTCCTCTCGCAGACATAAGAAAGCCCACTGAGTGACATTTCAACAGGCTGTTCCAAACTTGCAGCGAGATTGAACTCGCCTGCAGACAATGACAAGCTCCTCTCTGTCTGATGTCACTTCCCATTTCCAGGCCGACTGCTATCTGCTACTGGCTTCTGCCAATAATAGCTCATCAAAACAACACAACCCTTCTTGGCACCAAAATAAAGGCAGCGGTCCACGTCTGTGCCACTCATGTGTCAATTAAGGCTCCTCTTCACACTGACACTTGTGACTTAAAAGAAACAGTCGAGAACATGATGAATTTGAGCCGACAGATGAGAAGGCAGTACGCTGCGTTGCAGTACCATAATGCGCTTGAGATATGGATAACAACTGACACCACTGGCAGGTCTTATGAAGTTTGATTTCATTTGTCAGGCCTCTTCTACTTTGTCTTTTAGCTCTACGCGCTCCCTCACTCTTTCAATCATCGTGGTAATAGCTCATTCTGATAGCCTGGAGACACTCACACACACTACCATTTAAAATGCAAAGCCACAAATATGGAAGGTGCTGCCATGGGCTACACGTCAAGATGGCATCGTGTCCTTGCACGATCCTTTATTGCACGATGATATGTATAATTTCATTTGGTGGTTTTATAAAAAGAAAGTAGAATGAACCCGGTTCTGGATGTCCACAGGCTGTCCTGGTCTCTGAAATCCACACAATTTTCATACACACAGATGAACACATATCACATAAACTACAAACGACAGAGAAATAACCATCAACCTCGGTATTTGATCACTAAGTAGACAAATGGAGCAGTAAGTGTCCAAGCCCTGTCTCGGCAAATACCTTGCATGCTTGTCTCCAGCCGACCACATGACGCTAATTCCTGACTGAAGCGCTCCTCCTGCGTATCCCTTAATCCTGCCTGTGAAATGTGACAAGATCATTCTTTAGGCCTACTTTAGTCTGAATAATCTGCCCATCACAGACATTCATCCCGACCTGCACAGTGCTTCCAGTGTCATAACACGCTACCTGTACATTTTCACCCCGGCTTAGGCTCCATAAATTAAATCTAGACAAGGAAACGTGAGGGATCGGCATCCAGTGCTGCATGTGTGTTGTCTTTTAAAGTTAATATTGATCACATTTAGATGCAGACAAACCATTAATTTTAAATGATACATGTACAGAGCTTGTAGAAAGGTGCAAAATAAAAGCTTTAATGTGAATTGATACATTTAAAATTATTGTTTTGTTAGGGTCTCTGTTGGTTCCAGCTTCTAACAAGGATCATGTGGTATCTGTGTTGCATCAGCGATCAAGAGTCTTGGTAGTTGCCAGTTTATGGGGGAAAAATGTAAAAATAGCTTATTTCTACAGTATGCAATCAGCAAAACTGTCCTGCTCTATTGTTAGCTAACTAGCTAGCATTAGAGATATTACCGTTAGCTAGCATTAACAATATTAAAGTTTAGTAGCTGAATGCTATCAATAACAACTTTGACATAACAGAGATTCAATAACTAAAGGGGTTGCGACAACTGGTCAATTTGCGAATGTATCAACAGCAATTTTGACAATATAATTTAGCACATGCTATATACTGTCCATTTCCTGCTTTTATGCTACATTATTCTATTTTATATGCTTGCAGAATGAATATTTTAGGGATTTGTGACTGTTGCTCAGACAAAACAAGCCAATTTAAGACATTCAATTGAGCATGTTTTACCATTTTCTGAAAGGATTGATCGACTAATTAAAAAAAGAAAGAAAAGAAAAAAGAAATGTTAATAAATAATAAAAATAATAATTAAATGTAGCTCTAATGTTCATCAGAAATAATAATGATTGCACCCTTTTTTAACTTAAAGGTCCACTGTGTAGTTTTGGAATAGCAGAAAGATAATATTGAAATATACATAAGGTAATCATACAAACTCCTTTTATTTTTTCCATAACTGAATAAACAAACTGTTCTCAGAGGAAAATAAGCTCCCCACAACACTGTTTGAAGCTAGAGAGGTGGCAGGGTTCGCCAAGTAAACAAAACGGTATGAAGCTGTGTTGTCCTTTAAAGTCAGTTTGTTTATTCAGTCATGAAAACAAAGACAGTTTGTTAATTAGTTTGTTTTAAGCATTAAAATCAATCAATAAAGATTGTTTTCTTCGTCCCAAAAACTGTGCAGTGCAACTTTAAGCTGCTACAGGAGCGGATACAGTACAGTATGTCTGACTGCTGCTTCTTGAAGTTTCCACAAAGTTCTGTACCAGTAATATGGCAGCTGTCAGGTTGAATTGAGCCGTCGGTTCCAGTGCTAACAGGGAGGGTAGGTGAAGTTAACTCTTCTCTACAGCATGACTACAACCCGCCAGGATCCTCACCTACCTGATGGCAAGTGGACGACAGCACGTAATCTCCATAGGCTTTACTTCCTACTCCTGACCAGCTTTAACTAATTGAGGAGACAACGTGAAAAAGACCCTTCACCGCTGCGATCTTGGCTGCACCTCAACTTTTCTAACTCTCCCCGTCATGCCGCGCTGCCGTCGTCTTGACTTCCGGCGAGATAGTGCGAGTTCCTCACGTCAGCTGGGGGAGTTGAGCTCCGGCAAATGAAGTCAACGCTCTGACACAGATGAGGAGGGGGGG
>OMLP01001248.1:0-15894 GCA_900302685.1 Spondyliosoma cantharus
AGTTTGTTGTAGATGAGACAGATATGTTTCCTTCAGGCTGTGTTTTCCCTAAACCGTGCTTCAACGTTGTGTGTGAATTTTAGTTTAGTCAGTCGGAGTTTCGGCAGAGGTCTTATGTGTCTGTTCTTTCAGATGTGGGTTCAGTGGAGGGCCTGGCCTATCACCGGGCCTGGGACACCTTGTTCTGGACCAGCTCCACCACCTCCACGATCACCAGACAAACTCTGGATCAGACACGAGTCGGTGCCCTCGAGCGGCAGGCCGTCGTCACTCTCTCGGAGGAGGACCATCCACATGTCCTGGCCCTGGATGAGTGTCAAAAGTCAGTCTCTAACCCCTCCCTCGTTCACTTTCTGTCTTCTCTTCTCTCGCTAACTTTAGCTTTTGTCACAGCATTTCTGTTTTGATTTGTTTTCATGTTCACATATGTTCAGGTAATCTCAGTTATATTGCCACAAGGGGTCATCATCCTGCTGATGAGCTATAAAGTGTATGCTGATAACACCATAGTTTTTTTTTGCTCTTCATTATCCTAGCCCTATTTAATTGAATCAAATCAAAGTGAATCCAGGGTTTTCCCTACAGGGCTAATGAAAGGCACATCACTGAAGTGGTTCTGAACACCAAATGAATGTAAAATTAGCGTTAAGGGCATCAAAAGTAACTAAACGACTCTACCAAGACCTTGTTATAGTTAGTCCCAAATTCCCTTCTACTGCAAGTTTCTGCTTTAGCTTATCCAACTGTTGTACTTGAACACCAAGATACAAATGGTACAGCATCATGTGTAACTGCATAGTTTTTCATGAAAAATGGGAGATTTCTTTGGTGTGCAACCCCCAACCCCCGACAGAAAGGTACACCTTAGTCATCCACAAACAGGGGGAAAGAAAATCTTGAATCGTAGGAAGAAGCTGGGTCCTGTTTAATAATCCAAAAGGGTGTATAACAACATAACAGCATTCTGTCATTTAAAAAAACATTACAAAAGTCCAGCCTTTTCTCTTCTCCCTGAGAAAACACAGACGCTTGTTGCATGCACTTACCTTTTATTAGTTTGGTCCAAGATTTTAAGATTCCACCCCTGTCTATGAATCTATTCATGGACTATATTGTTGATCTGCTGCCAAGATATGTCCCTGGTAAAAGCTCTCAAATCCACCCATTGTCTACTGCTCAGTGTAGCAAAAAGGCAGACAAATGGAATTGTCTCCCTCCGGACTTGAGGACGACATCATCAATTCAGGCTTTTAAGTTGCGTGCTGTGTCTGCTGGGTGTACCGTATTTGCCCTTCTTTCTGAAACGCTCCGTTTTTTTGCTGCCGTCTCTTTAAGACCCCCCCAAGTCATGTAAATAAGTAAATAAAGGTGAGACTACGAGTGAGACTTTTCAGAAGCAGTGTTTTCTGTTAGGAGCTTCTGCTCGTGCAAACTTTGACATTTCTAACTTTCATTATCTTTTACATGCACAAGAATCTAAATAAAAGACTGGAGAGAATCAAATAAGAAGCTTTAAACATGTTTTTGTTCGTAGAAACATGAGATAATCAACACAATGCAACCTTTGGTAGAGAGCTTTGTGTTGTTATGAACACCAGACACTCATCTTGGTGACTTTTTAGCTCGGATCCACTCAGTGTGGGGGCTTTGGTGCATTATGCTGTTTTGGAGCTATAATCTGACATAACTATCAAGTACTTTGTGTTCGGTGAGCATTTTTACACCTCAGGTGTAAGTGTTCTGATCTCTTCAGAGCTGTGCTGGTTTTAAAAAAGCTCAGGGAAAAAAAAAAAGGTGTTTTCTGTTGTTCAAAAAATAGCACTTCAGTATTCCTGTCACTTCAGATTTAACACTTAGTTGCATATTCTTGATTATAAAAACGTGACTGTGAGCAGTCCTAAAAAGAGTGAGTATCTCGCTCTTCCTGCTGTACTAACTAAATTAATTTCTTGACCTCAGACTATATCCTTGGTTGGCAATTTGGCACCATATCCATCCCACTTGAGTAACACTGTCTGATAATTAGAATTTGAACTCAAGTGGCTAATTTGCAGTCCCTGCTTGTGACTTCTGACCGCAGTCATTTTTACTGCGCAGGACTGCAATCCTTATTACTTCCATGACTTTATCACAGTATGAAAGTGAGAGCCCGGGGGCTGACATGCTTTTTGTACAATTTGAAACAATTCTGCCTGTTTGTTTGTTTTATTCTTCGGTTTATCTGCATTGCTGTTTGTTTGAAATATGCATTCATCGACTCAGATATAAATCTTTCATTTATTTACTCTGTTGCTCTTACTTGTCCCCAAAGAAGAGAATTTGAATAAAATGACCTCCATCTCAGGTCCTGGCAACTATGGGATTATGTTGATGGCTGACTGACAAGGCTGCAGAAACATTCGCCAGTTTAATCCACTGCAAGAAGAGTTTCCTGTTTATTAGTGTTGTTTTTTTTGTCCCTTGGTTGAGATGTTGATTGAGCAGCTCTTATAAAATGCCATGATTTCTGCTCCCTGATTTAATTTCAGACTACACATATTTGTTTTGTAGTTCCTTGTCATGTCATGTTGTGAATTCATCAAAGTACGAGGTGAACCGGAGGGAGAGAGTCTCTGGTGACATGTGCACATTAAGATGAAGCCACTTTGCGATGGGGAAGAGATTAGTCTGCTCGCTAGTAATTAAATGTTTGCCTCGGCTCTCCTCTCGCATTTTAGCCTGATGTTTTGGACCAACTGGAATGAGCAGAGGCCCAGCATCATGAGATCCACCTTGGCGGGCAAGAACATGAGGATCATCATCAGTACTGACATCCTGACGCCAAATGGACTGACTGTGGACCACAAAGCGGAGAAGCTCTACTTTTCCGATGGAACCCTGGGCAAAATTGAGAGATGTGACTACGATGGTTCCAGCAGATATGTGAGTGTGAAAAGGCACTTCTTTTTTGTCTCTGTAAAAATGACTTTTTATTGTGTTTTTTTGTCATTATACGAGGCATGAATACCGGTTTGATAACAGTTCCACGTTTTTGTATTGTGCCCCTTTTAAATTCCCATGAATCAAACAATGTTTTTTGTGAAAGAGTCCCGGTGACTCAACAGAATCTATTTGTCTCAGTGATGGAGATGTTTCAATGCAAAACATCTGAGAAACATGGCACTTATTCAGGGACAGAATGTCAGATTGATCTGCCCTTTTTATCCTGAAATTAATTTTTTAATTTTTTTTTCTGTCATCCGTTTAATCTCCAATCCCTTCTGGGCTCCAAAAATATGGTCCTCCATACAGCGGATAGGATCAGAAATACCTTTGATGCTCTCTCTGCTACTTCATCTCTGAGGGTACAGATGGTTCCCTTAATCAGAGAAGTTGATCCCTGTGAAAGTAAAGAAGCTAAGTGTAGGGATCTCTTATTTTGTCCACGAAAAACGTTGCATGCATAATGTATAACATCCCAACTGGATATATATCTTCCGTATTCCAGTGTGTAAAAGATTGCAGTACAAGGATAGCCTTTTCTTTTTGCTATGGATTTCATTTTGTGCTTGACATGACCTCCGCAGCTCAGCACCTTGGCCCATCTCAATTAGTTACCCATATGTTTGCTGAGCCGGGTCACAAGGCTCAGAAAGTCTTCACCTTTGGGTCCCCACCAACCCTCGCTGCAGTCTAATCCTGCTAATGAAGGCTTTGCTGTGAGACCGCTCTGGGTGCTGATTTTCCATTCCAATTAAAATGTGTAAATTAAACCGAGGTAGCTGATTGTCAACTTCAGCACTTACCCAAACTGTGCTTTGCTAAAATGCTCGGAGACAACCCATCCAGTATGTATACAAGAAGCTTACCGTGGAGATGGAAGGCTTAAGGCTCGTTGTCACTTAGGTGTGTCCTGAGTGTTCTATTATTTTAGACACCGATCTGATGTGTTTAACTCAGCAAAAATTGCGAAAAGGCTCCAAGATTTCATTTTTGAAAAATAAAAAAAAATAAAAAAATGAGTTTGGTACGACCATAGACAGAATAAACCACATTATAGAACCCCAATTTCGTATTGAGTCATATTAATGCGGACTTGGCTGGGAGTGGAGTGTCCTCAAGGGCCCGGCTACCCCTCTTCACTGCGGCAGTGTCATTACATGCTGTCAGTGTGGTTAGCGACGGAGAAGAACAGGAGCTGTGGCACGGCTTACTCCCCCGTGCCATTTTGAGAGCGGGGACCCATGTTGTTAATGAAGGCAGTGCTTTGCGAAAAGGGCAGTGGAGTGCATGATGAGGGAAGATGTCAGTATGTTTAGCGGGGGGAAAGATGCCATGAAGTGAGGGATTTGAGAGCTGCCTGGAAATGGTTTGTGACGTGTGGGTTCAATGTCAGCAGTGCGCTCTCTGGGGATGTTTTAATGAAAACACTAGAGTTGTAGCAGGTAGATCTGCTTTGAGTTTGTCATCATGGAAATTCAATTAACTAATATTGTTTTACACCAGAATTAGTACATATATACGGTTCTTTTAAACACATGAAAACCCAGTAAAGTAGGTGATTGATTAATTTCCTATTGCCAATAGAGTTTAATTTAGTTTAGTTATTTTTTTCTTATTTCTCTCTGGTAACACGTTCACTATCACAAACATTTCAGGAAACAGGGAACAATAGACAGCAGCACAGGCGAGACCGACAATGTAACAGTGGTTACTTTTTTCTATCTTATTACTCGTCTCTGTCTCAAAACTTGATGCAGACTAAACGATGCTCGAGCACTGCTTGGACGGAGAGGAATGGAAAACTCTCTTTGCACCAACATCTGGAGCTTCTTGCATCATAGCATCTCATTCCAACAGAGCAAATTGGCCTGTTCACCCGGTTGTTATGTTTCTATCAGCGCTGATCAGAGTAGCAGCAGATGAATCCCCATCACTACCGCAGACTCGTCTGAACAGGGATGATGTTGAATGTTGTACCACTTTTCCGGTGCAGACGGTGGAAAACTATTTATGCACCAAAGTCCGGAACTTCAACGGGCATCGTGGCATCACATCAGGAGAGGGCCCGAAAATTAGCCAGTACATCCGTAGCATGTTTCCATCAATGCCGATCGGAGCTGCCGCAGATGAATCCCCATGACTACTGCAGAGTCTTATGAATGCCGTTCGTACCATTTTCCAAGACAAAAGCTGATGTTAGCAGGCATTTCTTGTCCAGTGTGGAGGAGGTATTATTCTCACATTGTTGAGAATGGTGAGAGAGTGATAAGAACGAGTGAAATATGTTCACATTTACCTGAAACACGAGTTGAGCGCCGAAGTAATGAGTTGCGGGCTGTAAACCTAATGTCTCCCAAAATCTAATTTCCTATCAATATGTTCCATCCTAACACATCTGGCTTTCAATCCTCCCCTCTCTCTCTCCGTCAGTGTCTGTCTCTCACTGGCCTGTTGTTGCTTCCACACGCTGGGCTCCTTTAATCAACACCTGTCCTATTAATCCCAGTATGGCACAGGGCTAATGTGATGCTGCTTACAAGCCTGTCCCACTTAATGGCTGAAACTACCAAGCTGCTGGAGGCCCTGATCACCCCCACACACACACACCCACACATACACACTAGCCTGGAGAGTCCCACAAGGAGGCATCTGATGGATTCCTGCCTCCCTGCCAATGACACTGTCATTTACTCCCCCAACATCTGGGTTAAGCATTCACGTGGGCGGCGGGGGTGATGTGTTGATTAATGAGTCGAAGCATCATTCTCCGCATTCATTCCCCGGGTCGTGCTCAAATTCCGTCGATGCTTCTTACAGCCAGATCTTGAAAAAGAATTATCGTTTTGTAAAATATTGACAATATGAAATGTATGAATTCTCCCTGTTACGACTGTGGGATCGCTTCTGGCGTATTGAATCACTCACATGCTGTAAATTGTGCTATTATCCGAGCAGAAGCCTGAAAAAGAAATGATGGAAAGCATTTCCTAACATGAGTGCCCTGCCTTTAAAATGTTTTGTAGGTCATAATTAAATCCGGACCTGGGAACTTCTACGGGCTCGCCATCTACGCAGATTTCATCTACTGGTCGGACTGGGCCCGCAGAGCCGTGCTGCGATCCAACAAGTACACGGGTGGCGACACCAAGGTACTTCGAGCAGATATCCCCCATCAACCCATGGGAATTATCGCCGTGGCCAGGGACACAAACAACTGTGAGTATTTAAACACCTGGAGATGAGCTTAATTTAATGGCCATGGGATGCGGTGTTGTGTCGGCAAATATTTGTGTATTATGTGTTTGCAGGTGCCTGGCTGCTCATGTGTGCGTATAGGCAGGCGTTTATACATGTGCATATTCATTATGTTAGCGTAGTTTAGGGCAACGGACCAAAATAAATATGTCGCTGTATGCACTTTCTCTGTATCAAGGCGAGAATAATAGAGGAAATGTTTTAGTTTGTTCTCTGTGGCCGGCGCAACATTTCCTCCCCCGACTGGCTTCACATTTTTCAGTACAGGTAGCCCTTGAGGAAGTAATACAGCCAGACATATTCAGCTATTTGAGGCCAATTCCAACAGCAACATTTTTCAAATTTATCACCAATGACTGTTATCTTTTGTTTTGTCAATCTGAGCCACTGGTGGCCTCCGTCCAGGGACCGCAGATGGAAATTATCTTTCGGTGTATCCGGTGCAGTAAATGTTTGGTGCAGTGTTCTGTCAGATAAACAATAATAAGATAAAAACACATTGAAATCAAACTAAAATCTGATGACAACATATCAGGTAGTCAAGAACATAGAGAACTAAAGCTTTTTTGGCAAAGCTTTTGATCTTTAGGAACAGTGACATGACAAGATATTTACATTATCTTTTCATGAAAAGCTTTACTGATAAAGATGAGTCAAGGTACATGAAATAGTGATTTAAAGAGTCAAATTTTTTTGCCATGTGAACCTAATGAAATCATAATAAAGATCTAAAAAATAAACTAAACTTGAATAAGGAAAATATAAGTGAGATATCAGTCAAATTTGGTGGATAACAACTTAAAATGGTCGCAATAATATTTCTGCAAACCACGGTGTTAAAAAAATGTCTTTGGTTTCAGCTTTATATTTTATGTTGTAATAACGCTGTGCTTATGGTCGCTTAGCTTTGGTTGGGGTTGGGAGGTCTTGTTAAAACATCCAGATTTGTCGCAACAAAAATGGCCAAGGTTGTCCAAACTTCCCGTCAAAATACCTGGTTATTGTTGCCATAAACACAGCTGGAAACTGTCCTGAGTCCTCCTTTAAAATATCCAGTGGTGTCACGCTTAAAATGCAACACAGTCTTGAACTGCAATCACTGGCTTGGCAGCCACCTCACATAAATATCAATGTGTCAGTGGTTTACAGAAATATTAATTGGTGATATTTTATCGGCTGACAAGTCCGTGTATAAGTATCCGCCCACTGGTCCGTCACAGAGGCTCCTGTAAGTAAAAGGAAAATGTTTTTAAAAAGTGTAGTACCTTTTTAGTGTTTTAATGCAAAAAACAGCGAGAATGATAAATGAACTTGGTCTTATTTAGAAAGGGCTAGGAACTTAAGTTTCAGAGGTAATTAATTAAAAAAAGTAGCCTATGTTGTAAAGGGAGTCTCTAAAGTGTTGCATAAAGTTGAATTTCCAAGTAGGACAAAGGGAAGTGGGCTTAAGTGTGTCCCACTGGTTGGACTCAGACGCCGAGAGCCACTTCGTTCCTAGTTTGTCTCGTCGCGTTGGGAAATAATCACGTCCCGTGACCCGCATGGACGCAGCTGCAAGCCGACAGCGTAATGTGCGGTGACCAGCAGCTGGCGGATCTGATAATCAGGTTACCGTTTCTGGTCTTTGCATTGTGAACCTCTTTGTTACATTTGTATACTGACTGTGAATAATTATTCGAGGTTTCTACCTGCACTGCAGAGCAGAGCAACACTCATGAATAACATACACGTGGCTGGAGGGCAGGTAATAACAGGGTCTCCGATGCATGTTTCTGAAACTGCGCCCGTTGTTGCTAAGCTTCTTTTCTCTCTCAGGTGTCGATGAGCGCTTGCAGGTCTGTTTTTTTAAAGGCTATGTCTGCTGTTTGGTCATGCAGTTTAGTGCATTACATGATTCCCACAGAGCTACACACAGCTTTTTTGTCACATTGCACCCCAGGCAGTGAAAGTATGCAGCATTGTAATATATTTGCTACCTGTCAGTGAGGATAGTAGTCAGTGTTAGAACAGGCTTCAACCACAGGTCTACCATTTTATTCAGTGGAGCGTTTCAAACTTGAATCAGCCCCATGCTTAACAAAAACAAAAAAGAAAAAACATAAAAACTAGAGATTTGATATCAATTAAGAAGATTTTTTACAGGAGGAAATCAATATCAGCTATGTCACCCATTTAAAGTCATGATCATATTTGGTGTCAGACCCTCAGATTCAAAATGCAGGAGTTCCTTTTTGGGTTCACCCACCAATTAGAAATAACAATCCTTCCTATGGCAAGCAGATGATCCAAATTCTGCGCCGCCAGCCCCTGTGGGACTTTTAACATTTATTTTAAATACCACTTAATGCAGTAGATAAGGAAGGCTGAGGCTAATTGTGCTCAGCAGAAAGTCACAGTGCTTCCTCAGAAGATAAATCCATGAATGCATTGAACATCTGAGACCGATGACATCTAACCGAGACTGTTTGCCCCAGGAGATTTTTGTTCTTTGGCGGCTTCCGGCCCACTAATCACTTCTGTTTGATTGTTATTGAAGGTGAGCTGTCCCCATGCCGACACATGAATGGAGGCTGCGGTGACCTTTGTCTCCTGACCCCGTATGGGAGGGTCAATTGCAGTTGCCGTGGAGAACGTGTGCTGCTAGATGACAACAGATGTGTGTGTAAGTCCACAAAACCCCTCGGACCATCCTCGACACCAGATATTGATTTGTGATGGCACTCCTCATGGACTAGATATTTTAAAAAAGAGTCATCGTCTACATTTATATGCACAGCGACACCTGGCTTCTCTCCACACTCTGGTTCAGATCTTATTTGGGCTGTTTACACAAACCTTTGATATATTTCAATTGATTCCTTTGTACATAAACAGGAGAGCATGAACAGCTGCTGTCTCTTCCTCTTTGACTAAGCAGGGAGTTTGTAATGATTCCAGAAGCCGCAGTCAATTCTGCTAGGGGAAAATAAAGCTTAAATGTTGTGTCACTTAAAGTTCACGCAGACGGCAGGGAAAAAAAAAAAAATCTGGAAGCACAGGGTGTCTCAAAGTCACAAGACAAAAGCATTTTTACGATGGCGTCTTGCATCCCTAATTTTGACACATTGCAGGCTTGGATTTGAAATGCAACGTGAGGACAGACCATAAGGTAGGAGGAGCTGTTCAAACGAGGGAGGTTTTTGGCCAGACTAAAAATGGCAAAGTGATTCAGAAGAGCTGGATGGCAGCCTGGATGTCAAGGTGGAGGACGACAGGCTCTCTGCCGCACCCAGATTCTACTCATTACCAGAGCAGAAAGAAGAAGTTTCATATTTTTTTCTTGGAGCTGCAAGGAGCAGAGCAGAGAGGGAGATTGGACAAAGTCTGTGAAAATGTTGTTGGAATCTTGGCTGAAATCACAAGCAGCATAATGTTGACATATTATTACAGCACTATATCAAATGAATGTCACAAAAAAAGCATTTTACAGCCAGATTCCCCCTCAAGTACAAGGGTTAAGATGTTATTGAAGGCAGCTATAACATTTACAATGTTGACCCAAAACTGTTGTAAATGTGGACTTCACTATAGTATGCATTGAAATGTTGCCTCTGAGTTCACCGGTGACAGTTGAGTTTTTTTTAAAGATTTGGACAGCCACAGTTCATCATCCACATTGTCTTCTTCTGCAGCAGAAAATTCCTCCTGCAACATCCACACTGAATTTGAGTGTGGGAACGGCGAGTGCATAAACTACCAACTAACCTGCGACGGAATAGCCCACTGCAAAGACAAGTCGGACGAGAAGATGCAATACTGTGGTAAGAGAACACCTCACAGCTCTGTCGGAAGCATATTCAGATAAGAATGTGGGGTATCAGAAAAAATGTCTCGATTCGATTTAGAAGTCTTGTGGAAATAGCTGCTTAAAGCACCTGTTGACCTATTCATCATTGACCTTTCTGCATTTGCTCATTTCTAACAAACTTCTGAATTTTTACTGTTCAGTCAACAGGAGCTGCCGGAAGGGTTTCAGGCCGTGCTACAATCAACGGTGTGTGGCCAACAGTCGCTTCTGTGACGGCATCGACGACTGCGGGGATAACTCTGATGAAGCGTTCTGTAGCAGTGAGTCACAGCCGTTTGATCTCCTGTTCAAGCTGTCCTGCCTCTGAGGGCAGGATCCAGCCACACTAATGCTTATATTAATTCGGCACACTAGGCCACAAGCTGCGCTAAGCCTTCGCCATCTAATGAGCCCCAAGATCATAACGAGTGCACAAATTCAAAGAGGCTCGCAACCCCCACCCTTAAAAGCTGCGTTTGGGAGCCCGAACAATACTTTGTGTCCTGTCAACACGGCCAGACTGAGTTTGTTTTGACCTTGACGGGGAAATAAAAAAGTACAGCTTTGTATATTTCTCTGCTGTAATTGGACCACAGTGGGTACAAAACATGAAAATGAAATGCTACATTTATGAACTCGGAGTCTGAGGGCCTGGATAGGTTTAGGCAACTAAAGCAACTTGATTAAGGTTAAAGCAACATTATGTAGAAATTGGCGTTTCCTGTTAACTGAAACCTCCCACAGTTTCCACTGTTGTTAATACAAATCCCAGGTCTCTAACAGTTGGTCATACATAATGAAGGTGCTAACGACAAACAGAACTCATTACGTCATGACAATGTACAAGTAATAGGGGGTGGACACAAAATCTTGTCTATAGGCTTCACTTACGTTGCAGTTAGGGAAAGATGGTGACGTCGGTAATATGTTAAAACAACTCAGTGAAATACTGATAAATATTAAATTTAATGTTCAGGATTTGTGTGCTTGATGTTGTGGAAGATCATCTGTAAAGGACCCTGAACACAATTCAGTGAATACACCAAGACCCTGATTAGGATTGTAGGATATGATTGTGTTCAGGCGTTGGAGTTGACTTGAGATGTGATTACAGATCATCTGCAGTACCTCAAGGTACTTTGTCTATACTAAAGATCATCCGCTCTCTTCTTTGGGCATAAGAACAAGATGTATCAGCCTGTGGGATTAGCATCAGGACAACTCTTTTAGAACATCTCCTTCAAAGTACACAATAGAAACAGTTTAGAGACAATCACCGGACTGAATAAGGAATAAATGCATAAACTTGTCTCCCACAGTGGACATGAATTATCCTCTTTTAACCTAGGCTGAGACAATTAGTTCATGAGTCCTTCATATACAATTCCATCACTATTCACAAACAGCTGTAATACTGGGTTAGAAAATAATGAGGTTCATAAACTCTTGACACTGTACCAAGCTGACTGATACCATGGGGAGACAGTGATGTTGACATAATTAAAGTGGAACTTCCAACTCTGCAGTCTGTTTTTTTCAGGGTGGAGTTTATCACATGTCATGTGTCATCTTCAGCCTTGCTATTCTTTTAATGGGACATCAACAATAACTTCCTCTGTTAGCATTAGAACATTTAATTATAGCATTATGTGAGTTTTACACTGCTAATGCAACACAGAGATGTGAATTGACCACAGCATTACATGGTAAATGAGCAACAGAGCCAAGATGCCCCTGTTGCATATTAAATGTAATTTGCTCTTTCGCAGCTCTAAGAGGGTCATGACATGCAGGTAATTTTTTATAGCACAGGCAGTTCAGCCGCACAGAAACTGCAGCTTATCACGAACCTCTTCTCTGTCAGGCGGTTTGCAACCTGGAGCTAATTTTAACCGCCCCCAGAAAGAGGTTCTTAGTATTGTTGTGAGCCGTACCTGTTACTGCCTCTGAGTGCTGTTTCTCTTGTGTTATCTTTTTGAAATGCTAATTCTCTCCCCCCAGATGTCACGTGCGGCTCATCAGAGTCATCGTGCAAGGACGGGAGCTGTGTACCCAGCTCAGCCTGGTGTAACCAGGTCATTGACTGTGCCGATGCCTCGGATGAAAAAAGCTGCAGTAAGTCCTGCAGCCTGTGGTTTGCATCGCAGTAGCTGTGGAATAAAAATGTAAACACGCAGCTGTAGAGGATCAGATGGATCCGGTAACTTAAATCAGTCGCATCAGATTGAATACTGACCCTCTCACCTTTACCTCCACCGCTACTTCTGGTATGATGAATCAGTTATTGTGCTCCTGTGTTTTGTATTCAGACCACACAGACTGCTCTCACTTTTACAAGCTGGGGGTGAAAGAAAAAGACTTCATCGGCTGCAACTCCACCTCACTGTGCATCCACCCTTCGTGGATCTGCGATGGGGCGAACGACTGCGGAGACTACGCCGACGAGACCAACTGCCAGGGTGAGCGCCCGATGCGAACACACAAAAGACACACATTTTGCGTGTGCATTCAGAGTCAGATTAAGGAAGCCAGCTTCAATTAGAAAAGACTTAAGACAGCTCTCTTCTTTCAGAGATGATTATGACAACGGAGGAAGAGATTCAGAGAGAGCTTAGGAAAAGATAATAACCTCAATCATTGCTAATTCCCAGACGACTGACTTTGGTTTTGTTGCTCGTCCCAGTTTCCCACGGGCAGAAGTGCGAGGAAGGCCACTTCGCCTGTCCAAGTGGGAACTGCATCTCCAGCGTGTGGCTGTGCGACGGCCAGAAAGACTGCGAAGACGGAGCGGATGAATTCCAGTGCGGTAAACCAACAAATCTTACCTCTCACGGAAAAGCTCTTGCTCAGTAAACTGAAGTGATGTTTTTGTTCTGTAACTGGAAGAAATAGATGAGGTACTCGGTTGCTTTACACAGCATTGTTAGCGGTTGGAAGGATGTTTATTTTCCATTAACAAGAAGCTATTTGTTATAATGTTTTTGTCATTTAAATAGATCCAGGCCTGCAACAGATATTACATACAGTGTATAAGGAGGAGACAGAGAGACAACAGATGATTGTTTATCATGCTTAAGGCAATTTCTCTTCACTTTGTTTTGCTTCCGCTCATTGTGTGCTTGAGATTTCACAAGTCGGTGCTGCTGCGAGTTTGAATTCAGTGTCAAAATGAGACTACCAGAGCGAGGCTGTCGAGGACGAATGAAGTTTTCCCCTTCTCTCTTTGAATTATAATGTACAGCACTTCCAGTGTAACAATTAATTAATGAGCCATCAGTCACTGAAACGGTTATACTGAAGATGGAGATGTGGGTTCAATGGAAAAGCTGTGACATATGAAAGGATTACACATTACAATGCCACTCCTCCACCTCCCTCACCAGAGGCAGCAAGAGCATTCTTAAGCTCATGCTTTGATCTGCGCTAATGTATGCAGAACCGACCATGACAAAGTGAGGATCGCTCCAATTAAAGTGAGGGGACTATAATTAAGTCATGGTATAGATTAATATAATTTGCCCACATGTCGTTGCTTTTGGCATCAAAGCAACATTGACTGAGGGTCTTCAATGTAGGTGGTCAGAGTAGCACATGCACAAGGTAATTAGATCTGATGGAGAGGTCTTCACACACGCTGTCAGAACAATGCTGCCTGCATTTACGTTGCCAGCCTAGTGTGTTATCTAGCACACAGACTGCACGGTCTGGCGTGAGAAGTCATGAAGCACTCAGCAGCAGAGTTGTCATCTGTACACAGAAGTCTGTGAGGTAACAAAAATGGAACTACTGCAATTTGCAATTATCAACACCGAACACATAACGCAGCGAGGCAGCTGGATTCACAAAAGAACAGCAGAGAATGCTAATGAGGGAATATCTTGATGGAAAATATTTGTTCACTTTTCTCCCAACTGGCTTTGGCCAGAGTTAGATTCACAAACTGGATCCCCTGGTGGTAGCACCCTCCAGCCACACCATAGGTTCTTGATCTTGTTGGTTGAAGTTAGTCCCTGATAGATGGTTCATCCAGTTACATAGCAAATATTTTTTGAGAGGTACCTTTTTCAAAGACTTTCTAAGGATAACCTTTTCTGATAGTTCTGTGTAAAAAAAACAAAAAACATCTGGTGCATCAGGTTAACAAACACCCATTCCACACGAACATTCAATCAGACATTATGGAATTTATTTGCATCCCCCATCAACTTGTTTATTCGAACTATTGGCTGTATCGAGATTACATTTTGTGCATGTATTGTCCACAGAGGACAAATCTTAATCACCTTGATGATCCATTTACTTTTCAAAACTTGTCTGAAACTTTTTTATGGATAGCTATAAAATGTGGCACAGATATCCTTGATGCCCAAAGAATGAATTGTAATTTGATCTTGGACCTGTGTCATTTAGAATCGTAGGTCAAAGCTTTCGCTTATCCAGTGAAATAACTCAACTTAATGGACCATGATGGATTGGCACAAAATTGTATACAGTCACTCAGGGTTACCGGGCAATGAATCCTGCCTCCCTTGGTGAGTTTTGTCTCGCGCTACCACTCGGCCGTCATTTGTTGTTTTGATTTAGATGTCTCGACATTAGATGTCAGTGACATTTGGTACACACGTAAATGACCGACTCAGGACAAATTGTAATAACTTGCAAAAAACGACGTTCCATTGGCTTCAGTTGAACTTTAATGCCAACAGGTAAATGTTACCACACCGAACTACAATTGTGATCATGTTAAACATTATACCTGCACACATAGGCATGCAATCATTAAGGGCAGGTTAGCATGCTTACAGAAATGTTCAGCTCAAAGCACAGCTGTGCATAAGTAAGACTCACAGAGCCGCTAGCATGGCTGCAGATTTTAGTTTCATTTATGTATGATTCATTTTGCCATCAGCCTAGCCAGACCTTAGTAGTTCGCAACTGATAACATCAGGGAATAATTCAAGAATGATAACTGAAATAAAATGTGACCACTGAGCTAAAGTGTCTCTGCCTTTGAGAGAGCGTTTGACTAAGATGTTGCAGATCTCTTACTTGCTCTTCCTGTATAATTAAGCAGCACCTTTGTTCACATTTCCGTCACAACAGATAGAGGAAGGCAGTTTCGGAGCAATTCAGTTTCATGTTAAATGCTCTTTGAGTTATCTGATTTATTTCTGTAAATTGTCCATGAATTTTGTTAGAGAGATGCATAACACATGAACACCATTTCCATTCCTTTATCTAAAAGTGTCATTTGTGTCTGTGTGAAATGATAACATCCCATGCTTCAAATGTGCTTATATCAGAGCTGATATGAATTATGCCGCGATTCTTCCAGAAGTTCTGAATAGCTTTTTCAGGACAAATAGACAATATTCCCATTCCTCCGAGTTAATTATCATATAAAATGCTCCAGCCACTGATAATCTGACTGCAAAGGCAAAGTGGTTTTGCGGAAAATGTCATTACATTTCAGAAAAATTTCCAGTTCCACATCTGATTAGATGAAATAGTCATTTGTCACTTCAAAATGCATAATGTGCTTTTCTACTGTGTGAAACACTATTGAAAATGAGACATGAAAGACTTTCTTTGATACTTTTAATGTGCTGTAGACCTGCTATTTTGTTAAACACTTGAAGCAGCTGTTCGCATTTGAAGTGCAAATTTAGTATCTCGTAGAGAAAGTCTGGATAATCACAGTTTCCAGATTTAGCCATTTAATGTTTATCTCATCCTTATCTTACATCACCGTATCAGGGCGCGGAAAAGGCTGGTGTGATGTACAAAGTCTGACAGGAAGGAAAGCAATGCACAGTGAGAGACCACCCCCC
>OMLP01001250.1:0-12518 GCA_900302685.1 Spondyliosoma cantharus
AGGCCGGTTACATTCTGTGTCGGGCCTCAGGGCTAATAAATAGCCTATGTAAAATTTTAAATTGTCTCTCCCAGGTAGAGTTAGATACTAAAACCCTAGTGGGCCGGCCAATCAGCTCATTCCATGCCGCAACATCAATGGTACCCAGGTCAGCCTCCCATTTACTTCTGACTTTGTCCGAGTTGTCTACTTTAAGGGAGGAAAGGATCTTATAAACCTTTTTGGTAAAGAATTTAAGGTCAGTATTTTTTATCAGTAAAGATTCTATAGGAGAAATGGCCAGTCCACCAGGGAATCTCCTCAGATTAGATAAAACAAAGCTTCTTACTTGTAAGAATTTCAAGAAACCAGCATTGGTCAGACCATACTTAATTTTCACCTGCTGGAATGTGGAACGTGAGCCCTCATGGACCAGATCTCCAACCACTTTAATACCTTTATCATGCCAGTCTGCAAGGCCGGCTTGAAGGCCTGGAGACAAGTCAGGGTTATCATGGATTGGCGTTAACAAAGAAAAACAGTTACTGTATCCTTCTAATTTCCTGACTTTATGCCAAAAGTTAGCCATATTTTGTAAAATGATATTATCTTTTAACAGAATTGCAGCTTTCCCAGGCGAGGCATAAAGTCTATTCTGCAAGGGAATCCCATCTAAAGAAGCTGATTCGCAACTGAGCCAGGCCGAATTGTCAGTATTTAGAAACCATTCAGAAATGAATTTAAACTGTGTACCCCACAGATACGATGAAAAGGAAGGTGCCGCTAAACCGCCCATTTTAACAGGAAGACAGAGAAAGTTGTATCTTAATCTGGGCCTCTTTTTATGCCATCGAACTATTCAGCTGCGCAAAACATTTTTTTGACAACGTAATAGGCAGCAACTGGAAGAAGTATAATAAGCGTGGGAGGGTCCTCATTTTAATCAGATGTATGCATCCAAGAAGAGATAAAGGGAGACCACACCATCGTTCAAGGTCATGCTTCACTGCTTGTAAGAGGGGAGCATAGTTCAGCTTATATAGCTCTTTTAAGCTTGGTGAGATTTTTATCCCTAAATAGGTGAAGCCGCCTGGGGACCATCGAAAAGGTTGTGAGAGGTTAGGCTCTACCCTAGATGCACTACGGAGGGGCATAGCCTCACTTTTGGAGAAATTAATTTTATATCCAGAGAAAGAGCCGTAATTAGTAATTAATTGTATTAGGTTGGGAATAGAGTGACTAGGTGAATTTAATAAAACTAAAACATCGTCAGCGTACAGCGAAATGTTATGCTCCCAGTTATTTAGGAAAATACCTTGAATGTCAGTATCCTGTCTGATAGCTGCAGCTAGAGGTTCCATAGCAAGAGCCAATAAAAGTGGGCTCAAAAGGCAGCCTTGTCTGCTCCCCTGTTCGATGCTGACAGTTTAGACCTAAACCCGTTATTAATTACCGCTGAAAGTGGGAATGTGTACAAAATGAATCCATTTAATGAATATAAGTAAAATTTTTGCAGGGTACAGATTAAGTAGGGCCATTCTAACCAGTCAAAAGCTTTATCTGCATCTAGAGAAATGACTATAGCATCAGAGCTGTACAGAGGGGAAAGTTGGATAAAGATTCAGCAGACGCCTAATATTTTGAGCAGAATATCTCCCTTTTATAAAACCAGACTGGTCAATAGCAATGACAGAGGGAAATACTTTTTCTAGACGGGAGGCAAGGACTTTTGCAATGATCTTCAAGTCAAGGTTTAACACAGATATAGGTCTATACGAAGAGCATTCATCAGGTGGCTTCCCCTTTTTCAAAACCAAAGAGATATTAGCTTCCATCAAGGAGGGAGGGAGAGTCCGAGCCTTAAAGGAAGATTGCAACATTTCAAATAAGGGAGTGATTAAAATCGAGCTGAAGGGGTTTTATTGTTTGGGAGTAGCTGGATACCTTTCATAATTTCACTTGCCGTTATTGGTTTGGATAAATCAGTCCTTTGTGTATCTGAAATATTCAGCAGTGCTTCAGCTACTTGAGTGTGCTTGACTCCGATTTAGAATTTCGTCTGCCTTCGGAGCATCCTAGATCAATGTATGTAATGATAACATAGGGATTCAAAACTTTAACACACTAATGAAAATATCTCCAGAAAGTAGAGATGCAGCCCTCTGGCTGTACAGAAGTCTACCGCTCAAACATTGTCTGGCTTTCTGTCTCTTCAGTCATGTATGAATCCTCAGACCGGTTTTGAGTCTTATACAGAAATGCAATCAGCAGATATTGTGTCCAAGTAGAAAACTAAACAATGGACAAAATGCTTTAGTGTTACACTTTTTGTTCATTGCTTATTGGTGGTTAACAATGGGGTAGCATAGATGTGAATGTCACAGTGTGCTGTAGTTTTCCTAACATTCAAGGATAAGTGGATGATTAACTTGACAAACGCCCATTTAGATGTTTCAAATCATATTGTAGCCAGTGCCTTATACACAAGGGTTTTACTCAACCATTGTAACTGCGAACAGTGTGAAGTGACCAGTACAGACTATAAGCAGTAACAGTTTAAGGGGAGGCTAGCTGGTTTTCCTTTAAACTATTGTTCGCCATAAGTATTATTACAGATTATTCCATATGATTCTTCTAGTTCCGCCGTGCAGAATGATGGGGACTGTGTCTTTTGGCAGCGATGAATCAAACTGTTTTGTGCTAAAAATGACACAAATCTTCCCAAAAAGATAGTGGGGAATCATTGGGAAATGAGCTCAAACCCAGCCTTCTTTGGGGCCTTGTTGCCTCACCATACCTTAACACAGAAAAGTGATTCAAAGTGTAAATGTGTCACCAGAGGTGGGACTTCACTGGTTGTAGTGGTCATTTTGATAGCTTGAGCGGTTCACAAGCAATTTCAGTTTCGGTTAATTTTCTGTCTGTTTCAGATTTTGTAATGGGGATGTTCAGCGCTTCACAATGGGTGACATCATCACTAGCGTGGAGAGGAGTGGAAAAAATCTTCTAAAAGAGTTATCTTAATCCCGATTAAGCTCCCACAATTCTCACTCCAAACAACATAATGTATACATCAAACAAAAAAGAACAGTTTATGCTGGTCACAGTCATGTAACTATGGTTGCAAACAGACTTGTACTTTTGGCTGTATACACTTTCAAGCAACAAGAGCCCCACCAACCCTGTGTCAAGCTCCAATGTTTATATTGAGCCAAACTTTCTTGAGGCAAGCAGACGGTGCTAATTTTCTAACTCGCTGTCATTCAAGAAGCAAGTGCTTGCCAGGTATTTTTATATGAAATTAACTGAGCTAAACACACAGGTGCAAACACAGCACATGACCACACACTGGCAACATTAGTATCAGAACACACACTGCTACATTTCTTAGATTTTCTGAGTATGTCTGCTATGCACATAATTCTTGGCATTTTAATAATGCAAGGTTCCGCAGTTTGCTTGTTGGCTTGAAGACAGGAAACGCATGAGGCTCTGAGGGTCCTGGATCAAGAAACATTAAGGTCTTTTATTAATATTGAAAATTGTTATGAGAAGTTTGCTAACTTGGAAGCCGGAGGGCACAAGCCAACATCTGTCTCCCAAACGAGGCCATGGTCACTTTGCATCATCTCTTGCATCTGGTTGCGATGGGACCATTACCATAGACGTACCGGCAGCAATCGGCTGCTTGACGAAACACGAGCACGAGCACGACAAGTGAATCGGAAACAACCGCGTGTCACTCCAAGGATGATATTTGTTCTGAGGCTGCGGCGCCTCTGCCATTGTTAGCTTTCCATTTATGATATCAAAAACAACGTGAACACTTCTGCCTCTTCACTTTCACCCTCGTCCTCTCCATCTCCCTCTTCCCCGGCTTTATGCGCGCTCATTGGCATGCATGATGAGCCTCCACTGGGAGCAACACATCACCATTATTCATGGAAAGAGTACACCTCAGAGCCAGACTGACAGATCAAAAGATGTTGATGATAGGTTGGGGGAGTGGTGGTTGGGGTGATAAATGACCCCATCTCTTTTGGAGATGACTGCGCTGCTGGAAGTTTTGGGCAGTTTTCACACTTTCTCAAGTAGATGTTTGTTTTGCGCCACTGTCCTCTATCCCTATAAGGTATTTGCAGATATAATGAGCACAGTATAGACAAAGCAGTTCTCCTTCAAGGGTAACTCCACCAGTTTCACACGTTGAATGTGTTTACAGGTCTTCTGGAGTACCACTACATATGTGGAAAAAAAGTAGCACACAACATTTTTGGTGCTCTAGGAAGTTGCATGTACAGTAATCAGATAAATTGCATTGTGGGTAATGTAGGAGCCAGGTTTATAAAAGCAGTTCACTGGTTAATCGGACTTGTAATGGACAGGTTAAAGATAAATGAACAGTACGGCAGAACCAGAGATATCACCTTTTAATACACTCAAGAAAAAAACAATTCATTGGATGAACTCAGTTGAATTGTGGGCAGGATTTCAATCCAATACATTTATTTAGCCCCAATACAAAAAAAGTACGTCTGTGCAATACAATTTAATTGGGTTAGTCCAACTCATTTTCATCAATTCAGCAAAAAATAAATAATTACATTACCTAAATATGATAGTTTTGAGTCCATTTAACTACCCCAAATAATAAGGCCTATTTCATTTCCATCTGATACCCCATTGGGACATGCGTGAGACAAAATCAAGGTGTTTTTGTTCAAAATTGCCGGCATGTTCAAAAGCAAAATTCCCACTATCTGGTTTGAGCAGTACAGCTTAGTTTTCTTTACTCCATGTTACAGATGATTACTTTTAAACAAGGTCACAGTTTTGCAATTACCCACCATGCTGACGAATGGCCTTCAGTGTATCATCACAGGTGCTTAGGCTACAAATAATTAAAATAATGTTCATCTTCCTTTCCAAAACACGGTGCCTACATTACCCACGGCGCAACTTGCCACTGAGTGACATCACTGGAGGCAAAAGGTTACAGCAGCTTCCTTTGGAGCCATAAATATCTTCAAAATACTTTCTTTTATTTATTTTTTTTGCAATGCAGTAGTATTCCCAAGACTTGTAAACACACTTTAATGTGTAGATTTGCTGGAGTTACCCTTTAACTTGTAACTGTGTCCCTGGAATTGAACAAATGCTGTACATGTTTTATGAAATAAGACATTGTTTCTTAGCAAAGGGCTCTAGATTTACTTGTAGTTGAATTCCATCACCTGTTCTGGACAGATGATACAGGGGTTTAATATTCTCTACTCATAATGAGTTGCTTTGGTGGCATAAATGAGCCAGAACATATCTAGAACAGGTCATAGGAATTTCCTGCCCTTCCTGCTTTTGTAATTTTTTATTCTAAGAAAAGGGAAGTAAACTCCTCTCTCTCTGCTTTGCCTTTTTTCCACACAGCCAGTTGTTTTGGAGTCATTCATCAGGAAGAGTGAGACTGAGCCATCAGGGGAAAGCGTTGGCAGGATCCCTGTAGAGATGGAGCAATATTGAATTGATGGAATCATTTAAAGGCCAGGGAGAGAAAAAAAATGGAAAGAAGAAATAACACTGTGCTGCTTTTTTACAGTGTCTAAATGAGACAGCCTAGTGGCTCACGATGCATATCATACTGTAATCTCTTATATTTCACAGAAAAGGAAAGAGATAAAAATAAAGCAAGCTATTTTTGTCCGTTATGCATCTGTGAATGTTTGAATTTTTACTGTGTGTCCGTCACTGTTTGCAAAAATGATTTCCAACTTAAAGCCTTCTGACATGCCTGCCATATTCACTTTGGATCTCTTTCTTCCTAGCCATTGACCCAAACACGGAGTCAGTAGAGGATTTGATGCAGAGGTTCCAGGACAGTTTCCGTGTTCCCAACACACCAACAGACATGTCTCACTACCAGCACGTGATGCACAGCTCATCGACAGGCCGCCGGAGGGTCCCCAGCCACACCAGAGGTAGGACACAAAGTCATTCAGAGGGTTCAAGGCTTTGTAGGCAGGATGTCACAGACTTTGCACAGGAGATGATTTGTAATATCTGCATGTTCTCTTCAATTTGACTGTGCATACTGGACTGTCAGCTGACTTTTTGCCCTTCTGTGGGTAATTATTTGATGGTTTTAGCCAGGGATATTTGTCTTTAAAAGTAGCTTTTAATAGATGCATGGGCCGGTGTACAAAAAATGAGGCCCCACGTTTCCACTCTGCTTCGCAAAACGTGTAAATTTAGATGTGCATTTTTCTTTTCATCCTTTCCGAGCAGCAATTAACAATTAATTTCACTTGGAAGCCTTTTAGGATGTGACAGCTTGTCTACTGAAAATCGCTTTATGTGATGCCTTTTATAAGAAAAAAAGAAAAAGCAAACTGGCATGCCAAGTTACATATTCTTTGCATTACTGCCAACTATTATCCAAAGGATATTAAACTGTCCAGGTGGGAACTGGATTAATTTTATTTTTAATGTGCTCATTTCAGTATGAAAGATAACACGCATCTATTTAAGGCAATTCAAATGCTTCATTTTTCTTCACCTGCCTAATTTTGGAATAAGGGAGAAAAACACATGCAAACGCAGCAGAAAACTAAGAAAACTCCACACAAACATTTAAATCTATGACTGTTTGTCACTGAGCCACCAAGCTGTGCTGGAGAATTACTGAACTGCTTTGAAGACTCACAGTTCATTTCACAATTCATTTTCTTCAAGTATTTGTGACTGAACATTCCTTACCTGTGAGTTTTTTCGAATATGTATATATATATATATATATATATATATATATTTTTGAATTGTGGCACATGAGTAATACCATGGATTCATAATTTGCATGTGAACGTATCCATCATATTCGTATATTCATCATTCAGGTTATCATTTTGCACAGAGATCGCCTGACCTGCTGTATAGGCTATCCTTCATCTGCCTATGGGGCAATGCATAATAAGAGCATCAAATAAATTCACACATCTTCTTCAAAAGAATCGTTTGATTTTCTTTGGATAAGACACAATACTTTTTGTTTTAGGAGCCCCTGTACAGCAGTCAAACCTTTGCAATTTAGAGTTGTGTGGGTTTTACTGTATCATAATTTCTGCCGGTTTACTCTGTTGGCTCTCTGTTTCATTAAAGATCAAATGGGAGCACAATTTCACACGCGTGAAAAAATATGCCCCGTGCAGTTTTTGAGATGGGACACGCGGGTGACGGCGACCCTCTGCCTCGGCAATAAATTCAGCTCATTAGCAGCAAAATCCCCAATCATTTTAATCAGACATGTTGTAAAAAAAAATATGCGGTCTGTGTCATTGGTCATACTGTTACAACTAGTGAGACATTAACGTTGAAAATTAGACATTAACCATGACGAGTTCACCTACCCTTGACAGAATAACTTAACACCCACTGATCACTGTCACCTACAGTAGATGCAAAAGACAACACTGAACGATTTTTCATATTTGCCTACCTACGTCTGCTTGGCTTATTATTCACTCCGGTCACATAGCCAGCTGTTAAGAGACTTTATATTCTCGACTATCTAGAACACTTGAACTTGGCTTGTGCCTGTCTTATTTGCTGTTGAGGATTTATCTCAGCAATATTAAAACATATCTTGTGTCAACCCCGCAAAGCAAATCATCCCTCTTAAATTAAATCCATGCAAGTTGAGCTCCTCAAAACTCTGTGAAGGACACTGCTGAGAGGTGCCCTCTCTGAGGTCAGTGGTAAAAGAATTTCCTTTACGGGCCAATAATTAGGGCTGAGAAAAAAAAGCGCAGGCCAATACTACAAACATGATAATGGGACAAACACTTATACTGAGGAGGAAACTCTATTAGTTGGAGTGAAGTTAAAGGAGAAAGTTAATTGGTGTGACCCAGAAGGTTAGTGCTGCATAAATGAAATGAATGCATTGCCAAATTCCTTCAGAAGTGCACCAGGCGAAAGCCAAGAGTAAAGTGGATTATGGTTGGACAGATGCTTTTCTTTATCATGCTGGTTCTTGATAGACCTTTGTATGCTGTGCAACAGCTAAATTTCTCCTTCATTTAATCCTAGATCTGTGTCTATGGTGGCTATGAACTAGATCAGATTAAGGTTTCATGGCAATTCTGCAGTTCTTAACAACATCACACATCAGCCACAACATTAAAAGCCACAAACAGGTAAAGTGAATGACACTGATCAAGTGAGTCAAAGTAATCGACACTGAAGCCTGGTCCTGGCATACATGTGGGTGCAACTTGACATGCATTACCCACCCAATAATCATTACAGACCAGGTAACTCTAACCTCATGGCGTCTGCACTCCCTGATGGCGGTGGTTCCACCAGCAGGACAACAAGATTCCCTGCCACAATGCAAAAACTGCTCAGGAATGGCCTGCGGAATGTGACAAAAAGCTCAAGGCGTCCACCTGGTTTCCAAAACCCCAGATCCCAATCCGATTAAACATTGAGACATCCCTGAAATTAGTCTGATCCACGGATGTCCAACAGTGGATCAGACTTGGCTCTAATCCGTTAAGGCATGGACACAGGACCTCTGGGGTCTTCCTGAGGTGTCTGGTACCAGGGTGTTTGGGCAGATTCTTTGAGTTCTTTGACAGGCTGTGAGGTGAGTAGACTTGTTCTAGAACGTCCCACAAATGCTCGACTGGATTAGGGGTACTTGGTCTGCAACAGTGTTTGAGTGTGTGTTTCGCGTCAAGTGGCAACCAAATGAATGCCAGGACCTCTGCATTGCATTGTAACAAGGGTGATGGGTGTATATTTTTGGCAGTGTAAATAACTCATGCCTTTGGCCATTACGATCTAAGAGCTGTATTATGGACAGTAAGACTTGACAGCACAGGCATCCATGACACTCAAGCAGCACAGACAGGTGGAGGAGAAGAGACATCATCCGTGTAGTTTACAAGAAGTGACATGAAGTGCTTAGGCTGAGAGTAATGTCAGTGACATGACATGACAGGACATGAAGCACAGGTGGTCACGAGGGGGGACTAGGAGGTCTTCCTTTTTTTCAAATGTATTTCAAAACCACACACTTTAACCACTTGTAGGAGACCATTCTTACTTGGAAACGGTCAATGTCAAATTAAAAGTTTCATTACCTGGAAATAAATGTATGCCTTTTAAATGACATTGTAGAGACATGAGCAACTTCAAATAATCTTCTTGTCTTTCCAAGAAGGGGAAGGGGGTTGCCTGAAGGGGGTTACACAGTGATTCTTGAGAGAAAATGGTAAGACATACACCTCTCAATCATGACAAACCAAACGGGGTTGGATTTTGAAAGCTTCTTAAAGCTGAGACAGTTTTAGTCCCATTTTAAATCTATGTGCCAGAGTCATTATTTATTTAAGATACCTTTGGGAAATTGACTCTGGGCTCCTCATCAAGGGAGGGAGGATCCGGTATGTGTCTCAGAAATTCATGCTTAACAAAAGAGGAGCTTTGATCTGCAACATAATGGACAAGGTGGTAAAAAAGCCACTGTTGATGTGCAGACAGCTGGCTAGTCTTCACAAGTTGTTGTTCAAGACATCTGACTGGGAGGACGAACAGTTGGAGCTGTAAGGATATGATGTGTGGCGGGTCTGCACCCAGCAGCACACACAGTCACTTCCAGGAAATGCACATTTCTTTCCTTGAAGCCTGAGATATAGGGGAGAGAGCATGCCACTAATGGCCAATCTGTGCGCCTGAGGGCTGTCTGGATTTGAGATTTTTCCCAAATCTGCGTGGGAGGAACAAGAGCAAATAAAGCAGCTGTATAAAAACATATTATACTAGTGCCTGGTTGTCAAGTATAACTGCCAGTGGTTTATAAACCAAAGCACCTTAGTTTACTTGATTCACATTTTCGTTAATGAAAGAACACCTAAATATAGTCAGCTGGAAAACTACAGTAGCGGTTGTGTCTACTCAGCTAAGCCCTGCAGCTGTTCATCTACTCTTCTCCTGGTGTCCACAAACCCGCATATTGCAATTTTGCTTCGTAGCAACATTCCTCACTTCCCTGTCAGCATGCATTGCCCTAGTTTCTTGTAAGCACAATGTTATACCTGGACTCTCAGAAAATGTTAGCTCATGCACCGATTTTCTACCCGCAGTCACTAGCTTCACTTTTTCCAATTTTCCCTCCTCAGCAGAAACTCACAGCACCTTACTTGAGAATACTTCACCAAGCATGACCAGAAAGGTCGCCAGATTTGATATATCAACATCAAATTAGATATACAATTATGTAAGCAAAAGCATTTGAAAGCAATTTTAAGTTATTATTAGGAGGTTGTTATTCAGCCTGTCCTGCAATCCCATATTGCATCCCCAATTAGCTACACATTCGGTAACTACATGTGTCTTGGGCAGATAAGATACTTGCATGATGATCAAAAAAAAGAGCCAAGTCGAAGTCAGGCCATGTGTTGCCAAGATAGATTAGATACAAATTGCAATGTCATCGTTCACACCAGCGTTGGAGGTGGTTATCAACATGGGACACATGCTGGCCTGATGTTGAAAAGGTGTAAACTTCTCGTCAGAGAAAAACGACCAGATAGGTCGACTGCGATAGCAGCTTATCGTGATCCGTGTTCCTTGTTAGGTGGCAACCTGAAGTGGTTGTTATCATGGCAGTAATGACGGAAGTCAGGTGAAGTAGCATATAGAGCGACATGTCTGCGTATGGAGTGAAGTCACGTCACTAGTACACTGGTCATGTTGTTTTGGCAATAGTGGTATGTGTTGTTTTGGCAGTTACTAGCAATGGACGTTTACAGTCCTTCGTGTAGGAGGTGTTAGGAACCGGTTTGCTTTTCTACGGGCATGAGAGGCACTATAGAGTCACATCATTCAGTCACTGTATGCGCTTCCAATTACCCAGCATTGCCAGGTAACAAGGCTTTGCATGCCTACATTGGCATCCAAACATGATCTGTCCTCAGTCATGTTGTTTTGATAGGGAATCCATAGTCAGAGTCAAACCACGTTACAATAGCTCTGATTTTTAAAAATGGCAGTCATAAGTGGTTTTAGTTATGACTGTTGGTCACGAAAACCCTAAACACAACCATTGATGTAAATGGTTTGTAAAATTGTTGGTGCCATTCTGGAACCAGTTTTCCTGGCTATTCTTTGGCTGTTGAAATGCAAAGAACTGGTTTCGGAGTGGACACTGGCTCCAAACCGGAACATGAACCGCCTTGGATACAAAGGGGTAAACATGGCGAGCAAAATGTGTCTCACTTGTTCATTCATGCAAGTCGTTAATGTGCTTGTGTTGTCACAAAGCTAGCTAGAAGGGTTTTAGCATGTTATCCAGGAAAATTATGGAAGTTTGGCAACCCTCCCAACGTCTTGACTGAAGCTTGTCCCACCAAGATTTGCGTTGGGAAGTCAGGACATATTCTTATCTGCCTCATGAAGATGCATACATGCATGACGTATACATTTTTGATTTAAAGTTCACAAAACGATGTATGAGCGGGGCCAGTCACTCTGATGTCGCCGAACTGTCCAATCAGTGAGCCCTTTCTTCACTCCAAGAAGTTGTTGCGTTATGCTGTCAAAGCCTGCGAGTCAGTAATTTTTCCATGCCAATGTGCAGTTTGGAGAACAGTTAGTTTTCATGTTTTGTTCCACGTGGAATAATCCATTAGAATGAGACGCCTCTGAAGCCCTTTCTTTTGTAGTCCTGCCACCCTCTGGATATGCTTTTTTCAGGCTCTGTGAACACTGTTTCTAATGATCTGGAGTCGGCATGCTGTGCACTGCTGTACCCCTTCCCTCTGACGTTTGATCAGGGATAACAGTTCATCCTAAACTTTTTAATGTGCTTCTTTCAGTGCTATAATATGACCTGTGTGTGTGTCCTTATTTCCCCTATCATATTCTACAAGGCATTATGTATTGGTATGTTGATTGTCTGTAGGTGCTTTTCTTTCTTTTCCCGGCCTTTGCTGTAGCGTTGCTGTCTCCCACACATTATGCTTGATGCGAGGTGCATAGCGTTGGTCAATTATGACCTGGAGTGGACAGTGTCCTTGCCTATTGTTCTGTACACATCAAAGAGTGTGGATTAAGTGGCTATTTTGCGTGTATTTCTGTCAAGCTGAAGTACGGAAATCGCTGCTTTGAATGAGTAGAAATAACTTGCAGAGGAAAAAAAAACACTCAGGTTTGACGATGACAAAACACGTGTGCAGTGTCCCATATTAAGACAATGATGTAGTAGTTTGGTATGCGGAGGTTTCATACATGAACATGCACAGACGATGTCTTGGCATTGAATGACCTTCCCTTCTCTAGCCTCAAACACGAATAAGGTAATATATGCATTTCATAAAGTTCTCTGAAAAGCCTGCACGTACAGAGCCGCCTTTCGAAGGTCTGTGTTGATAAAGCAAGATGTAACTGTCGTTGTTCTGGTGTAGCCAGCCAAGTCTAACACATTGTGATTTAGTCAAATATTAAGATTTATCCTGAAAAAAAAAAAAAAAAAAAAAGTATTC
>OMLP01001252.1:0-17060 GCA_900302685.1 Spondyliosoma cantharus
AAGTTATCAGATCACACATCATGTTAAAAATAGGATCCTCTATAATGATCATGCTATTGTAGATTAATTGTCAGCGTGAAAAAGAAGCACACTGAGAAGTGTTCACTTCACACTATTAACTCAGGAAAAGCAGCAGAAGACGCGAAGGGTTCGGAGATGATGGCGTTGATGGAAGAATAGGATACAGTTGGATGGTGGCTGCCATGTTAGGACACATTTGGAGTAGAGATGCACTGATCCAATGTGGTGGATCAATTCTGGCTCAAATATTGAACTTATTAAGCGGACGAGTAAGTGTGACCACTTCTGACATCTGTTACAGTCATTCAGTCAGAGCCTATGTTATCTCACATAGCAATGACTCAGAGGTATACAGACTTTAAATGTGTACAAAAGAAGTGGGGATCGATATCAGCAGATATCTGAGTTGAGTTGAAGTTGAATCAATGCCTCCCTTGTTTTGGGTGATTGAAACACATTATCATAGGCAGGGACATGTGGTGCTGGGTGAAGAATCTGTGAGGCTAAAAATAACAGTGCAGCATAGTGGATATTAATTCTTCTGAGTTAATTATGTTGAAATCTGAAACCAAAGTACACACCAGGAAATATAACCAGGCATGCATTGCTTTACACGTAACTTACCATAGTTGGTGCTGAAGAGTGACGCTGGAGCACTGGCGCGAAAAGCGTAGCGGGGACACGTGGATGATTTCTGGTTCTTGAAACGTGAACTGTGGGTCTGTCTCCAAACAGATGACTGAGATCAGGCCGAGTGGCTACAATTGTGAATTAGTTCACGGAGCAGGAATTTGATTGATACTGTGAGTGTAGTAGAGATAAGGACATGAGAAGAAATGTGATACAGCTGCAGTCGAGGCAAGGAAACTTTGGGAAACTGTGATTGAGAGAAATATATACGGAGAAGTTATAACTGCAAATGTGATGGACACGTTAGGTCCTCAGTGGCAGACGGAGCCTCTTCTCAATTCCCACCTCTTGTGGCCCCCCTCCTACAGTGTAATTGCCTGGATCGAAGACATGCTGGAGCGTGACGTCAATGACAACAGGAAGATTGGTAACTATGGTGCCCAGCACATCCTGTCTGGCGTCCCGCGGGACTCTGTGACCATTCTCACACACTGCAACACCGGCTCGCTGGCCACAGCTGGATATGGGACCGCACTCGGTGAGTCTGAACTGGTGAGAATGAGAATGATTGTTAAAATATTTATTGGACTATAACTGTGATATTAACGCTCTGTTTGTGTGTAGGTGTGGTGCGAAGCCTCCACTCTCTGGGCAGGCTGAAGCGCGTGTACTGCACGGAGACGAGGCCGTACAACCAGGGATCCAGACTGACAGCATATGAGGCGGTAGCAGAGGGAATCCCTGCCACACTTATTACAGACAGCATGGCCGCCCTCACCATGAGAGAAATGGACATCACAGGTGTGTGTTTGTGCGTGCGCTATCATGCCTCTTTTCCATATTACTCAATCTGTTCACGTTACTCACGTACTCCCTCCATCACATTCTCCCTCTCAGCTGTGGTGGTCGGTGCGGACAGGGTGGTTGCCAATGGTGATACAGCCAACAAGGTGGGCACATATCAGCTGGCCATCGCTGCGAAGCACCATGGGATTCCCTTCTATGTGGCTGCACCCAGCACATCGTGCGACCTGAGCCTGGAGAGCGGCAGGGACATCATCATCGAAGTGCGCCCCCCTGAGGAACTCACCAGTATAAATGGAGTCCCCATTGCTGCCCCAGGTAAGAAGTGCAGGATGTTGGTGGTCTTTGTGCAGGGCTAGGTGGCACAAATGTGATTTTTAAAAGGACAAAATGACAAGAATGGGTACGAACGTGAGTTTTGTAGAGGACTGACAGTGATGCTAACATATCAGGCTTGGAGAGATGGATGAGTGTGGCCCAGTTCCAACGTCTGCCCTAAGCACTGAAGCCTCACAGACTTTAATTGACGTCACATGCAGTATAAGTGCCAAAGTGAAAAGAAGGTGTAAGGGCTCCAAATGCTGTGTGAGGAACGGAACAGTACTTTGTGAAATCAGGTAACCTGAACAGAGGCTTTTTTGTAGCCAGTAAGGTGTGAGACTCCAATTCAACAAAGTGCTCGCTTGTATCTGCTTGTAAACTTGTCCTCAGAGCTTTTTTTATTTATCGTCGGATTTTCTCTCGTGTCTTTTGCTGCATTCGCATGGTTAGCACCTTATACCCCTAGGCCAACAGGGTGTCCCTGCCATTGTTTTTAGTATTGGAATGCTCTGAAGTGTGAGTATGTCCCCCCCAAAGTCTTTAGGATTGCAGATTGCAGAGTGTGCTCAGAAAGTATAAGTCTTGAGTCCATAACAGCAGACATTGTTTTAGGTGAGTTTGTGAGAGCTGAATTGAGTCATTTGGTCTCTAATTACGTTGCCAGAGCAGAGAGGTGCTCTGTGACATCACAGTAATTAAAGCACACTCATTTAATGAGCTCACTGGCCCCAGGAGAGGAGGATCTGTTCTTGTACATCACTCTCTTTAAATTTCCTCTCACACGCTTCTCTGGCCCTTCCTGTAAATGGCATTTTAGGATACGGTTCTAAGGCTGCCAATATTTCATAGACAAATTCCTTTTATAGAACAAAACCAGCAATGAACCGTTGGCACAAACAATACCTGTGTAGCCAAAGCCTGATGGAGCTTATTCCTCTGTGCCGTAGAGCCTCATTGTTTTGAAAAGACCACTAGAATCACATCAATGAGACACACGATGTTCCTTCATTACCATAAACAAAGGCATTGTAGTTTATTCAGAGTCAGTCCCATATACACCGTTCTGCTGCTGTAAGTACTCACTTGAGCTCCAAATGTGGTGACTGTGGCTGAAAATGGCCCCAGTCAAATACACTATTAACTCCGCTGTTTGAGTAATTTGCCTAAAACTGCAGTACCCAGCTGTTAAAGAGAGTTAATTAAAAACAAGCCTTTTTAAATAAAACTAGTGACCCGTTTTAAATATTTAGGCTACAGTGCGACAGACTAGTTGTACACAGACAGAAGTTGTTACCATCCAGGGGATCAGGATCCCTTCAGGGCCGTAATATGACTCAAACATTGTCTGCCACCGAACATTTACTTTCTATAATTATTTCTATTTTCTTGAGAAATGCTGGAAAGCTTTAATCCTTGAGGGTTTTAGAAATATTTCAATGAATCTGAAAAGAGAAAGCCACTCCTGTTACTGTTAATAATAAATACTGTAAGAAGTGGAGTAGTAGTGGATAAACAGTTAAATCAGTTTAGTTTAAAGTAATGGATAAATAGTTCAAGCAGTTACCTAATGGGAATAGATAAACAGCCTAGTTAGCTTAAAGTAATGGGTTGAAATAGTTGGCTAAAAGTATATGAGGAACAGTTATTATATATTTCTAAAAGTGATGGATAGATGGCCAAAATGGATGGCTAAAAGTAATAAAGAGTTTAAGAGGTAAGCTAAATGTAGTGGGTAAATAGTACCAGTAGTAAGCTTAATGTAACGGATAAACAATTCAGATAGTTGGCTAAAAGTGACGGATAAACAGTAAGAGTAATTTAGTTAAAAAAACAGCAAATAACATATAACTTTTAACTAAACTTGACGGATAGACAGTAGGAGTAAAGTAGTTAGCTAAAAGTAGAAACAATTCAGATAGTTAAACACCACAGATAAACAGTTAAAGTAATTTAGCTAAAAGTAACGGATAAACAGTTCAGATAGTTAGCTTAAAGTGATGAATAAACATTTAAAGTAGTTGGCTTAAATGAATGTATAAACAGTTAAATAGTTAACATAATGGGTTAACAGTAGTTAGCTGATAGTAATGTATAAAAAGCCTTGTTGGCTTAAAGTCATATGTTGAAATAGTTGGCTAAATGTAATTAAAAAGCACTTGTATGTCTAAAAGTACTGGAAAATGGTTAAAGCGGAAACTTTAAGTAACTTATTAATGGACTGAACAAATGGCAGTGTTGATGAAGGAGTACTTCATCTTATCAAGGATGTGATAAAACTGACAAAGGTTTTGGACCACTGCTGTATCACCAGCCTTACTCTCTTAACCATGTCACTCACTGTTTCCCGCAGGTATCGAGGTGTGGAACCCAGCGTTCGACGTAACCCCTCACCAGCTTATCACAGGAGGCATCATCACAGAGCTGGGGGTCTTCCTCCCCTCCGAGCTCCAGGCAGCCCTCACCGGCCGCCTCACTGCCCTCTAGAGCCACTCAGCCACGTCTGCTGGTCCGTGTGCACCACTGCACCTTAACGTCACACACGCAAAGACACTCATTTCATTACAGAACACATAGTTGTGGTTGAATTTACTTTTGATCCACGCACAGTCACTGTTACATGTCAGTGGTGCACACAGAAGAAGATATGTTCTTCAGTCTTTCACTCACCCTCACACAAAGTCACTGCAGGGAGTCAAGCAGACACACATGTGCAGTCTCCCTCTTCTGCTACGTCCCTCATTGTTTTCTGTGGTCTTCCGATTCCGCCTTTTCCCCAAGTTTTCCATTTCGTCTTTCATTCTCTCTTGCCGCCTCTTTCTCTTTCTAAATGGCTTCAGACAAGGAATAGGGCTCAGCTGGACTCAATCCCATAAATTCTATTTGGCGAAACAATTTCTGTGAGTCATCACTGAGGAATCTTTCAGGGCAAACAAAAAACCTCCAAAAATTCTAAGTGGCATAACTGATTTTTTTAATTTCAAGTAGTGGTTTCTATCAGCCATTTCTATAATGCTGCTACCCACGTGTAAATAACCATATCCTTGCTGGTAGTGTGTACATATGTAGAAAACTAACCCCTGCTAGTAAAAGGTACTGCTATTTTAACCAAATGTGTGGTTATTAAAAATTAATGTTGACATCAAAAATGTTATATTAACATTTAATTTCTTTGATTCTGTCTAGAAACCTTTTGTAGAGGAATAATCCAAATTTATATCTCATGGACTTTCACAACACAAAATTTTTAGTATTATAATAAATTGCATTTCACTCTCACTTTTTACCCTGTGCGGCAAAATTTTGAACAAGTGGAATTTCTTGATCGGCCCTCGTTAGTCAGCTGAAGCCTATGAAAATATACGGCTGTATTTATACCTCATTCCTAGTTTGCATCTTGCTATTCCCAGTTGTACTGTATCATACCACACTTGTATTCTCATAATGTACTTATATATATGTAACCATACTTATTCCAGCACCATACAAATATTCACCTTACTGCACAGGATGCTCTGTAAGAATGAAAAATCTTTAAAAAACAAAAAAAGGGAAATTGTGTCACTTTGCCATTGCAGCTTTTGCTGTGAGCTCAGAGGTCGGTCATGACGTTGTGTTTCTGTAATACAGGCATCACAATTAAAGGCATAGTTCACCCCAAAATGAAGGTTTGGTCATCTGCTCACTTGCATGTCAGTGAAGACTTAACTATATTTGTGCAACCTCGAAATACAGAAGTAGCTTCTTCTTGTTCAGTCACTCTTATACCAAATAATTTTTGGATACATTTTGAATAACAGTAATTATCCTTTACATCATCACACATCATTACATCATCGGTTATCAATAAAGGGTGTGTTGAACTAGAGCAGAATAAGAACAATTACAAGAGAAGCTGAATATGCAAAAATCAATATTTTTATATTAATATCAAAAACGGACTACATGTAATGTGAAAGTTGCTGCTCAAAGCATCATACTTTACAGAGAATTATCACTCAGCTCTTCAGTTTCAGCTCTATAGAGCCTTTTCGTAACTTTACTGTTTTGATTTACTTTCACTACTCACATCGTTCTCTTTTTGTAGTCATAAAATTCAGCTTTTTTCAGTGAAAACGCTATGGTACTCCCACTTTGCACTACCTGCTGAGTGCCAAACTGCACACAGACACAATTTGCAACTAGCTTGTGGAGCCTTTAGTCACTAAAGAGCCAGATATTTCCCTCAGGAGTTGGAGGAGACCAAAAGAGAGCTGGTACGAGAGTAAACAATGGACTAAAATCTGTCATTTTGACTCAAACATGACTCCAAGTTAACAATTGATTATTTAGCTCTGCCCACAGGATGAGTAGATGATCAACTGTTTGCCAACATTTCCGTCTTAACACTTTTTGTAAGGTGGTAATATGTCAGAGTTGTGTTTACAGCTTTTTGCACTGCCCTCAGTGGGCCAAAGGTATAAATTGCTGCAGGTTTAATGATCCACAGTGGTGACATGAAGTGGGCATTTGAGTGTTTAGGGAAACAAATATTTATTTCACTTGATAGATTTGCCCATTACTCCGAAGTCTGAGGCATTCACACTTGAGAGATTTAAAAAAAAAAAAAAAAAAAAAAAAAATGGATGTGAGCAGTAGCTGACTTTGTGTCTTTATTTTGGGGTCAACTTTTCTTTAAGACTGCAGGGTCATTTCCACACTACAGTATCTGTCTGCAGAAAGCTCTGCAACACAAACTATCAGAATGTAATACTCAGCGCAGATAAACTTGCTTTTGTTTGGGGCTGTGATCAGGACAGACTTCAGACACTCCGTCACTTCTTGCCTTTTGTGCTCTGTTCAGAATGTGTTTCGACTCAAAAGTGAAATGCTCTTTTACTGCAGCCTGACTTCCAGCCCAACAGGCTAACTCCATGGGTGGTTGAAGGCAGGTAGACATTATGGACTACACCACCGATTTCCTCCGTAGTTATCAGCTGACATTTCTTCATCTGTCAGCCATGAGTGTGTCTCCTCTGGAACCAGAACAGGATTGTAGGGCAGACATATTTGCATTCAGTTTTCAGAAGCAGAGGATATAGAATGAAATGAATATCATTATGGAGACTATGATTCATCTAGTGGTGAAACAATGAGTCAGTTAAATTTAAAAGAAGCAATCAGTAAGTACTTTGATAACATATTAACGGTTTACGACATTTCTAAGCAAAAATGGCAAATATTTATTGCTCGCAAAATGTCGATATTTTCTATTCTCCGTTTCATATGTAAATATCTTTGGGTTTTGGACTGTTGATCAGACCAAATTGGAAGGGGTCACCTTGAACTCTGGGAAATAGTGAAACTTCTTTACTATTTTCTGATCAAAGATCCCCAACAAGAATGAAAGTGAATCGATAATGAAAATAATAATTAAAGGTGCAATATGTCAGAATTGGCCATCTGTTGAATTCATATTCCAAACAAATAGGGGGCAGCATGTCACCAGAGTAACAGTCGACTGCTGCCCACTTTAGCTAACATTAACTGCTGCTAGCATTCATAGTAGCTGACAAGGGGTCAGCTGGTTAGCATGCCAACTTCAGCAGACACTTCTACAACATGATATGTCGACATCTTTGACCTAACAAAACGTCAGTTCTGGTGTATCTTCACATTCTCAGTTTTAAAACCTGACTTTGTATTTACACATGATCAGTACACTGTAATTGATTGCATACATGCAGATTGAAGTTATGTTCAATATCCAAAGTCATTCCCAGGTTGTTTTTTTTTGTGTGAAAGGTGTGTCGCTGAGTTTCTGCAGTTCTGTCACCTGGCCAGTGATCCAACAATGTGTTTGTTATTTTAAGCGGCTCCATAGAAAAGTCCCAGATAGCGCCAAGCTGAATGGGACACACCCTCTCGCTGTACTGAATGTCTCGGGGCCCACACTGCTCACTGCCTTACAGGTGCAGCACCAATACAGCTCACTGATCATAACCAGAGAGACAGCAGCTTGGTCCGTCTTCACCCTGGTTTATATCATGCAGCCAGACCGTCACTTTGTCAAGCTCACAGGAGGAAATCTCAAAAAACGAATGATTATCAGAAACCTGGATACTGTTGTGGTCATGTATACAGGGATGTGAAGGACCATCTGGAAAAGGGTTCAAACAAGGATCAGACTCAGAACTGCAATACTGTGACCTTTTTGTGTCTGAATTTCTCCGTCAGCTTGATGAGAAAAAGGTGTGGCGACATGATATGCTACTCTACCGTCTTAACACCCCTTCTGACCTAACACAATCCCCTTGTGGACTTTATCATTCACTTAATTTTGTTAATAAATAAACAATTATACTCAGGACCACTCAGCGGTCCAGAGGAAACATTATTTAAAAAAAGCTTAATATCAATAATAATGATAATTGCAGTATCCGTAGTGTCCATATTTTGCTGTAATATAAGCTCATTTCTTTCTTCACTCACATCTTCCTCCTCTTCTCTTGTCCTTTCTTCACCCATCAAGCCTCAAGTCACAAAGATGCTGGTAGGTCACACACGAGCTTAAAAGACACTTGTGTATTTGAATTCTCTTTCTTTTTGTTTTGTACAGTTCAAGACACGTGTTTGGGGGCAAATTTAGACAGTGTTCCAGACATATGTAGCAATTTTGTGGCCGTCAGACCCGCCACGTATTATTTCTTTCTAAATCTTTAAGAGGTACGAAATTTTTGTTTGTCCGTACATCATGGTTATAGCTGTTTGGCTGTGGTTTGTTGTTTTTATTTCATGGCATTGTGATTCCTAGTGACTAGGCCATTAGTACACCACACTGGGGAGGCCTCCTCAACCATACACACTACCTCTCCGTCTGCTTACACGGACTTGAACACTAGATTGCATGATCACAAGCACTCAACATGCTACGTTGCAGCAGAGCAGATTGACAGTTTGCAGGAAAATAGATCTGGACTAAAATTCTCCACATCTCAATGTTTGTAGCTTTGGACCCATAGTGACAAATAATTTGTGGCGGTGCTTTTAGTTTGCCAAAGTAGCCTCGATTCAGGCAAGTGTTTTATATTGGGCTGCAGATGAATTGTTTCTGCGTTACACTGTTTTTTTACACCATGCTTTTGCAGAGGCAGCAATGTTGTATTGTGTTTAAAAATATTTTCCACCACCCTCCCCTCAAGACTGTCCGACACACGCCGAATAATCAGGTGCCAAAATTCAGCGCTGCTTACAACATGTTTTCCACATTGATTTGACCAATCAAAGCAGGTGCTTGTGTATCATTATCAATGATTAGTATGGCCTGCAATTACCATGGAAGGAGTGTTGTTCAGATGGCCTCTTTAAGTGAAAGTATGTTATTGTTGTTATTGATAATCACTTGATCTGGGTTTATTTTGTAACATGTGGAAATAGTTCAAAACTGGATTTTTTTTTTATATATATGTATATCAATATAATGCTGTAAAGTGCAGTCATGAATTACGAGATTTCTCTTTCACATCAATACAGTAAAAAAATAAAACCACAGTGAAATGAGAGTTGTTTTTGTCTGTCTCTTATGCGCTGTATTGCATTAGCTTGTCCCTGAGACTTCCTGTAGGTGGCGGTATTGAAACGAAGGGAGGATGAAAACAACAATTTGAAGCGATGAAGAAGAAAAACGCTCTGCGTACTTCCGGTTAGCAAAGATGGCTCAAGGCTCGCAGAAGTTTAAAGCTCAGCGGCCAGGAGGCTCCAAAAAACATCAACAGAACAAACAGAAAGGACCGAAGAAAGGAGGTATGAATTAAAACCCTGACTTGTCATTCACTAAGTTGCTGAAGAAGGCCTGGAAGTTATTTTAATCGAACAACATGAACATGTGACGTGCATGGAAACAGCCCAACACGCTGTAAGAGTGACTCGTGTGGGCAAAATTATTAGGACATGGCTTCATAACAGGTGTACTCCGTCCTCCAAAATATTAACCAACTAAACGAAACATTTGAAGGCATGTGGCAGTGACACAGACACCCAATGAGTTCAATGACTCGGCTACACCATCAAAACTATTAAACCCAGGGGTAGGATGTTGGATCCGGTGAGGAAACAAGGGAATGACCGATATGACTTTTTTTCTAGGACCGATACTGATGATAATTAGGAATTGATACAGATTTCCAGTGTCAAAATGTAGAATAACAAGTGATGAATGTAATTAATTACAGTTTTCAAGGTACTTCGGTTGGGTACATTTTGTTGTACTCAAAATCCTTAGAAATATTTCCATTTTCTGCTCATTTATATTTCCTCGCCTACATTTATTTGATAACCATAGTTACTTTGCAGACTGCAGTTTGTTTGACTGTGGTGTGTAACCAATGAGATTGTGTCGTGGGCAGGAAATTGAGTGAGACCACAGAGTGGTGACTACAGGCAGAGAAAGGATGCTGCATCAAAGCCAAAGTACTCATTTCAAAAAATTATTTATTTTGTTGAGAATCGTAGATGCACACAAAAAACACTGATGGAGAGTCCTAAAAATATTGAATATCAGCCCAGATAATCGCCTAGGGTTATAATCGTCCATAACCAAAGGAAACTATTGAATATGTGTTTCTTATCTGTGTTGCAGTGTTTTACCTTATCACGTGTAACAGTGTTTTAAAGAAAAATGGGTTGAAATGTTTATGTATGTGTTGTGAAATACGAGTGCTTTTCAGTGACTTCACATATAACCTTTATTGTTTGTGGTTGGGGGGGTTGCAGGACAACAGTCAGTTTATCCAATAGATTGACCACTGGCTGTATGTTATGTGGTGACAGACAAGATAAAGTGATCATTTTAAAAAACTGTTCTCTTTTTTTAGGGGGGTAAAAATATATTAAACAAAAATTGCCCTGATGTAGACAGATAAACCTTGGAGCTGCAACTTAAAAGGCTAAAGGAGGCATATATTTTTTTATTTCCATTCTAAAGGGAGGATCATTGCACCAAAGAAAGCTCAAGTAGTTCAGCAACAGAAGCTGAAGAAGGTGAGAACAAGTTTATTTTTTTAAAGTGTCAATAAATTCAGTTTCTCTCAGCTTTTCTTTAATCTTAAGAATTTAACAACGAAAACATCAGTGAGCTTTACTGGTGACCCAACTTTAACATGACCTGCTCTGCTGCTCCCTAAAAGGGTCTAGAGATTGCCATCAGGAACAAGATTGAGCAGGAGGTGACCCAGAGGGCAAGTTCAAAACTCCACAAGCCACTGAGTTTGGTTAAAGGGGCTGAAGATAAAGGCAAACCAGGAGCTGCCAAGCCAGGAACCAGCTCCAAATAGGACCTGATGCACAGCCGCACACCTGCAGACCTGAGGATGACTGTGCTAGATTTAAGGACTTAGTCATGGCGGTGGTGACCTACATTGATGCCATGACTCATATTGAAGATGCACGCCAGCTGTCCTGTTGTTTCTGTGTCCTGAATGTTCCTGAAGGCCCTTAGAAACAGTCAAACGGTCCTTATTGTACAGATACCAATGACTAGTTGTTTATTTTACAAATATATGTATGTAAAATGAGAGAACAGATATTGTGAATATACTGTATGTGTCACTGGGCCATGCAGGTTACATAAACCTCCACTGGGGGGCACCACCGGAATTTTCACTTTCACTTTTTTGCTACTTTTTTGTTCTAAAAATCCTGATTTCTAAAATAAATCTTGATGTTTATAATTCTTTTGGATTGTACTCCCTAGTCATATTTCAATCTATCATGCTGTTATGTGACTGTACTGAAAACAATTGATAATCAGAGCAAAAGTGAGTGGAGAAAGTTGCTTGATGTTTGAAGTTTTAAATTGAAAAATGTTTGAGGTCATAGAGAAAACAGCTATTTATTATATTTATTTAAACACTATATTGATTTTTTTCGAGAAACAATATCGGTATGGGGATGGACATTTTTTGTGAGCCCAGCAAAGTCCATCAATGGCTTCAAAAGGCAAATGATTTTAGAGGTCTTCAGCTAAATCTAGCAAAGCTAAGACTCAGAGAAATGCACTTTCACGCAGAAAGGCTTTGCCACATAAGCTCATTTGTTTCAGTGCTGAACCGGCTAGTTTATTTGAATCGGCTACATGGAGACCCCAGAGCTCCTAAAGGCAGGCTCTTTGTTGAATATCTGTGACATAGAAGCACAAATGGTAAGAGTGTTTACGCTTTACAATTTAGGAGCATTATTTTTAGATAGCATTACTAGATAGCATCACTGGAACAATAGTTCCCCTGCAATAGTCAGACCAGGTGTGGTGCTGAAAGCATTGCTGTTGAACTTCTGGTGCACAGTCGATACTGATGCAGCATAACCAGATATCATACTTTCTATCCCACACATTCTTCCATTCATGCCTAAACCTGGTGCCAAAACATTACCCAGAGTACAACTGAACCACCAACCATTCAGATTGTTTGGTGTGTTATGCAAATATAAGCTAATGTAGCCTCACCACCCCACACCATGTAAATTAGGAGAAACCACAAGAATTTTTACATTTTCAAATTTCTAGTCCACAGCCCCAGTCATCAGTGACTCAAGTGACATCACCCTGGGCAGTAAAACCAATATATCCAGGCAGCTTCAAAGTAAGCCTGTATTACATGTGACAAAAACAGAACAAGGTGAAGCCGTTCAGCTGAAGTGTGCCAGAGGTTTCTTATGTCTTAAATACACACCATCATCTAAAGACCTGGATTTTGTCAAGGCCACTAACTTTGATACAGAGTGACTCTACAGCAAGTTAGCCAGTGATAAGGCTGAACAGTTTTAATGTCAACATACCCTCTCAAGCTGCCTGTGGCAGAACAAGTGTGATAGGCTTCTATTAGAACAAATGGATTTTATGTACATGTAGAAAAAAAAATAATACTGATGTGATTAAATGCCACATGCTGGTTTCTCTTTTATGAGGTATTTATTATATCCTTCCTCTATATCACTTATAGCTTATGCAGTCCAGAGGTACAATGTAGCTGCTTCTACATTTAAGCTTAATGCTTGAGGTTTCTGTATGAGACTCTTTAACTACGTATGACTATAACTCACTGTCATTACAATAACAGCATGCATACAGTGTATAAGGACAGCATATAGAAAATGATCACAAGACAAGCTAGTCGTTAGAATAACTAGTAAAATACAATCAACATGTCATGCAGTACAGATTCATCAGCGCTTGTTTCTAAAGCAGGTCGGTGGTAACAATCAGTGTATGTTTAAAATTCTTTTACGGCCTCCATGCAGTGAGCAGAGCGCAGGAAACGAGGGAAGGAGTCTTTGGCCATCAGGCTGTAGATCCTCTGCTGTGCCTGGTTGAATGTGTCAGCACACAGAGAGTCCATCACAGCCAGCAGACTCTCCCGGGTCTCAGCGTCCAAGTTTACCTGAGAAAGAGACAGATAATCAGAAGATAATCCTCCGTTAAAGTCTCCTCCCTCCTGTACACTTCACCAAGATCCATTCCTAATTTTCTTTTAAACCGTTCACACACTTTCTTCTCTTATATCACGCTCTCGTCTCTACCAACCTCCTGCGGGGCTTCGGGGTTGATGAACTGGCCGTAGATACTGCTGGCCTTGGTCTTTGAAGGAGAAACCCTGTAGTCCTCGCAGGCCAGCCAGAACTCGAGGTTCTCCTCACTGAACTCTGAACGCAGGAACCCTCGAAACACCTGCAGACCACCTGGGAGAGAGGAACGAAGGAGAAAGAGAGGACAGGTCAGAGGGAGGCGAGGCAAATCAAGAAGTGAAGAAATTGCAAGCAACTCCAATCAGGGCCTTTCATGCCACACTACATAGACACACATACACACATATTTTACCCACATAAAAAAAACAGAACACTCACAGAAATATGATAGTAAAAGTAAAAAAGAATGTGAAGAAGACAGTGTAGGGATATAATCAGTGCAAACTCTGCTTGTTGTTAAATATGGGTATGGAAATGACAAGAATAGCAGAATGTGGAAATAACAAGAATGTGCATAATATAAGATAATTTCTAGAACAAAAATAAAAATTCTTGAACAAAAATAGTGACAATAGAACACAAAAAGTTATGTTAAAATACAGAGGTAGAAAAAATTGAACCCGACAACAGGGATAAATGTCAATGTACATGTACAGGCCACAGTCCAGGTTGTGTAGGAGGGCTAATATAGCCTGTAAACTAGACAGAAGAAAAAAAAAAGCTTCTTCCATGTGGCCCTGTTGAGGAAAATGTCTGTAAAACGTACTGTATTTTCTGTAGATCTATAAATTATAAAGCTATGTTGACCATTGCCCAAAGGGAAACTCCAGTGATTCAGTGGTGCATGTCCACTTATCGGGGGACTCCTTTTTATAAAAAGGTCAATGTGAATGTTGAGCTTTAGTCCTACATCTCATCATGAGTGATTATCAGTATATAAGACATTGATTTATTTGTATATTCTTATATACTGTATTTAATATTTAAGGTGCAATATGTAAGAATTTTTGTCAAAACCTTCAAAATCAACTCAAATTTTAAACAGAATTTGCAGTTTTGACAATATGAAGTTTTTATAATATGAAAACTTCACATTACGACTACAGTACATAGATTAAAACACAATATTATTTTGTTTTATTGTGTTCATAATAGTTTTATGAACTCCTTTATTGTTAGATTATAAGACAATCCAAATCATAAGAAACTGGTAAACAGTATACAGACAGTTTATAGAGAATAAAAATAGTATTATAAGCGTGTTTATGATGCTATTTTAAGAGTTATAGAATCTGTCTTACTTTTGGTGCTGAGCAGAGTTTCCATGTCCTGAAAAGCTTTTCCATCATGAACCCTGAGAAGAGAGACAGACACAATTCAGCTTCACTGTGGTAACGGTCAGGTGAGTGGACTTACTACTTATTTGAAACATGGGTCTCAGTACTTGTGCTTGTGGTGTGCGTCAGCCAGGTGGCTTAACTTCACACGCATCACTTTTGCCCTGAAACACACAGGCGAGTAAAAAAGATGAGCAACACTTTATGCCAAAAACTCTGCAATCACGCAATCACAATTCAGACAGAAAACATGATGACCCAGTTTTATACTCACTTCTCCAGACATGAGGAAGGCAGGGAGGAGAGCCCTTTACACATTGAGGTGTGTAGTTTGAGAAAACCTGCAAAGGGAGAATCAACAGATGGAGCTGTCTGTGACCACAGTAGAGGTTTTTCATTCAGTCAATGAACCTCCCAAACTACAGCGTCCTGCTCTTATATAGTATGTCTGTTTGATATCTGATCCATCAATCTGCTCCCCTCGGAAGAGAGCTGAATGGAGGTGGTGTACGTGCTCACAGGCCATGTGGCTCTGTCAACAGGACATACAGTACAAAGCAAGACAGCACATATACAGCAATAGGGAAATGAAAGCAAGGGGACATCCAGTGTGTGTGTGTGTTTGGTCAGGGATCACTGGTAGACCTTAAAGTCGGTCATTAACTAACCTGGATTGGCCCTCAGAGTGTTTATCAGAGGAGAATGGCGTGATGAGGGAGGAGCAGGTGGACGGGCAGCAGCAGGATGGAGAAGTCGGTGTTACATGTTGATGGATAAGGCTGAGGGCATAAATAAAAGACAGAACACCTGTCGAGATCATTCAATGTAGTATATCTGCAATAACAGTTCATCAGAATCAGAAATCCTTTAATGTCCCGCAGATGGGGAAATTTGTTTGTCACAGCAGTGACAGAATATTACAAGAACGAAAACCAATAGGAAAATAGACAATATAATTAAAAAGGGAAGAAATTGAATAGAATAGACTTATATACAGTGGGTACGGAAAGTATTCAGACCCCCTTAAATTTGTTACTCTTTGTTAAATTGCAGCCATGTGCTAAAATCATTTAAGTTCATTTTTTTTCCTTTTAATGTACACACAGCACCCCATATTGACAGAAAAACACAGAATTGTAGACATTTTTACAGATTTATTAAAAAAGAAAAACTGAAATATCACATGGACATAAGTATTCAGACCCTTTGCTGTGACACTTGTATATTTACCTCAGGTACTGTCCATTTCTTCTGATCATCCATGAGATGGTTCTACACCTTCATTGGAGTCCAGCGGTGTTTAATTCTAATGATTGGACTTGATTAAGGAAGCCACACACCTGTCTATATAAGACCTTACAGCTCACAGTGCATGTCAGAGCAGATGAGAATCATGAGGTCGAAGGAACTGCCTGAAGAGCTCAGAGACAGAATTGTGGCAAGGCACAGATCTGGCCATGGATACAAAAAAATTTCTGCTGCACTTAAAGTTCCAAGAGCACAGTGGCCTCCATAATCCTTAAATGGAAGACGTATGGGATGACAAGAACTCTTCCAAGAGCTGGCCGTCCAACCAAACTGAGCAATCGGGGGAGAAGAGCCTTGGTGAGAGAGGTAAAGAAGAACCCAAAGATCACAGTGGCTGAACTCCAGAGATCAGTGAGGAGATGGGAGAAAGTTCAAGAAAGTCAACCATCACTGCAGCCCTCCACCAGTCAGGGCTTTATGGCAGAGTGGCCCGACGGAAGCCTCTCCTCAGAGTAAGACACATGAAAGCCGCATAGAATTTGCCAACACATGAAGGACTCCCAGACTATGATAAATAAGATTCCTGGTCTGATGAGACAAAGATGAACTTTTTGGCCTTAATTCTAAGCGGTATGTGTGGAGAAAACCAGGCACCGCTCATCACCTGCCCAACACCATCCCTACAGTCAAGTGTGGTGGTGGGAGCATCATGCTGTGGGGGTGTTTTGCAGCTGCAGGGACAGGACGACTGGTTGCAATTGAAGGAAAGATGAATGCGGCCAAGTACAGAGATATCCTGGACGAAAACTTTTCCAGAGTGCTATGGACCTCAGACTGGGCCGACGGTTCACCTTCCAACAAGACAATGACCCTAAGCACACAGCTAAAATGACGAAGGAGTGGCTTCGGAACAACTCTGACTGTTCTTGAATGGCCCAGCCAGAGCCCTGACTTGAACCCAATTGAGCATCTCTGGAGAGACCTCAAAATGGCTGTCCACCAACGTTCACCATCCAACCTGACAGAACTGGAGAGGATCTGCAAGGAGGAATGGCAGAGGATCCCCAAATCCAGGTGTGAAAAACTAGTTGCATCATTCCCAAGAAGACTCACGGCTGTATTAGCTCAAAAGGGTGCTTCCACTCAATACTGAGCAAAGGGTCTGAATACTTATGTCCATGTGATATTTCAGTTTTTCTTTTT
>OMLP01001255.1:0-12203 GCA_900302685.1 Spondyliosoma cantharus
AACAGAGTCTCAGTCACTTAAGGTTATCCAACATATTAATAACTGGTTGCCAAATTCTGGAGCATTTGGAGTGTTTAATCCAAGTACATACATTTCTTTTTTTGAGATCATTTAATATTATGAAATGAATAATCTTTAAAAAAGAACACTTTAAATAGAATTGGAGTGAAAGTAAATAAGAGTTAGTTGAATCTGCAGAACACTTACATACACAAAAACATACTTTAATCTGGCAATAGTACTCTAATTATGCACTTACCTTGGATGTGAGAAGGTACAAAGAAGTTGGTATCAGTAGGACTGTTTTCTTTTTAAGATGCTGCCACTGATTTATGGAAAAAATGAAGGCATGTTTATGTGCTGTGTTATTTATTGTGCAGAAGACAGGATGTTCATTTTGCTTATGCCATCAGATGTTTGACCAAAACTTACCTCTGATTGGTCTGAAAAAAAAGAGTGGCCTGTTCAGATTTCAAGTAATTTCCGGCCAAAAGTATTCAAAGAAACAAATTTAAATTCACTGAAATGTATTCCAGCGAAAGGGGTTCTCTCAGGCTCCAGACGTTCATCCTCTGTGGTTTCTGTTCCCTTTTCCCACACTACAACTTCCCACTGAGGGTGAACTGAGGTTCCCAAATGAGTGACAGATGCAAGGGTAGTCACAATTCAAATTTAGTAGTGTACAAGAAAAAACAAACTTAGTGCAGACAAACACAAACATGTATAATCAATGGCGTTAATGTCTTAATATCTTGTTTAGTAGAACCAATATTTTTTAGTATAAAATCAACTGTGTCTTTGAATTATAGACTTAGAAAGAGGTCCTGAGTCTGACCCACTTTTAGAATATATTAACAATATTTGGTACAGAGCTAAATATCTACTGTTCAAATTGCCTTTAGATTTGGTGTAGATATTCCTCCTCCTCATGGAGCTAAAGTAAGGCACAGCAGTGCTTTGAGCTAAATTCGTACACCAGTACAGACCCTAAAACATGAGCCTTCCCTAACCAACTGTTTTTTGTCCACCATACACGCAATGTTTTTACAACATGAAATATACAATTATATAAAGGTGCAACACAAGTTCCAACATTTATTCTAATTTGTTTTTAACTCTGTGGAGCAGCATTTGAATCCTGTGTGAAGCCAACAGTTAATTAAGGAGCTCTTCCACCTTAAAATTGAACAAAAGACATCTCATGGGTGCTGATAAGGGGCCTCATTTAAATTATCTATGTCAACACACAACAACACTATACACTGCTACTACTACTATTACCACACTACCCCTGATTTCAGAAACTCAAGGTGAGGGAGAGGGAAAGTCTTGAGCTTTTGTCATATATTCTTTTTTTGAAATCTACTGTTTGTTGCAGCTAACTTTGGTCTTGACCTGTTGATAAAGATGGACATACAGTATATACACACTTTCTTCCTATACATTATTTTTTTTTATTTTTCACTTTAATCTCTCAATGAGGAGCGTCTCTGAGCCTAATGTGAAGAGCTGAACCCTGTGCATCTAGTCATCCACCAATGTTTGTTCAGCCTGGCTTGACCAACCGGTATGAGTTGCTGGTACCACACTGGTCTCTCATCCATAAAAAATAGCCAACTGTGTGTCCTGGAACTGGTTGCAACTTATGATCACCCCTATGCTTCTGGGTATTGAGCCTCAGCTGTTGTATCATCAGTCTCTCTAGAGGTGGAAAGTGTTTGCACCCATATTATTATTCACCTTTTTTTAAAATAAGAAACAAACCTTTCAGAATTCCCAGTTGCTGCACATTTCTTTTATTTACAGTGCAGAATTAAAAGCACAAACATTTCAGCTAAAGCCTTCCTGAGCGTGCAGGCTTGATATCAGAATGAGCCTGAGCCCATTTTAGGAATGACAGCACGCTAGGATCTGTCACAGAGACAAGTTTGTCAAAGTGTGATCTAAACTACATTATTTTGACCTACTATCGGGATGATGACCACAAATATAGATTACTTTTACTTTTTTAAAAAATTTATATTTTCACAAATAACTGAAAACACCAAATGTAATGAGCATGTGGTTTGCAACAAACATTTATACATTTATTTTATTTTGTATTATTTAACATGTCAATTAATCACGGAGATGGCACATTTCAAACATATTTCAAGAAAAATATTGCAGTAGAGTATTAGATGATGACAGCAAACAGCCTACATTTGTGAAATAATAAACTATATTCTACATTACAAATAATGTGTGGTTCAGGGGTAGAGTCAGCGTCTTGTTATCGCAAGGTTGCTGGTTTGATTCCCCTGGCCTGCAGTGGAAGTGTCCTTGGGCAAGATACTGAACCCCAAACTGCTCCTGATGTGCTGGTTGGCATGGCAGCCACCACCATCAGTGTATAAATGTATATGAATTACCGTAAGTCACTTTTGACAAAAGTGTCTGATAAATGCCCTAAAATGTAAAATATATGAAGATAGGACTGTTTGCAAACTAAACAAAAATGTGATGATTTAACTGGAAATATCGAGCAGTTAGAGCCTCATAGCTGCTCTGCAAGTTGATCCACTCGGGTGTTGTAACTGGCCTGTGTTGGGTCGGCTGAGACGATAATCTTATCTGTGGAATGCGAAAAGAATGATAACAATATTATTTTCTTAGATTATTGGTAAAAAGAGGCTAACTACATTTCATATAATTATCTACTGTTTTTAGTGAAGACAACAAAATCCCTCACAGTAAAAGAACTGTCCGATGTTACCAGCCAACAGGACAGTGCACAGAAATCCAAGACACACACTCGCATATCTGGAGGGCAGTTTACCGGATTTTCACCTCGATTAGGAATATCACACTACTTCTTTAGAAAACCAGATAAAAAAAAAACTTTTGTTTTTTTTTAAAAAAAAAAACAATTTTTTTTTTACTTAAGCACAAATATGAACACTGAAAAGTTTCAGAATTATTTCTTAAAAATGTAGGTTTACCGAAACGGTAGTTTCCAAAAAAACACATGGATTGAGCTTTTTTTATGTTTATGTTATTTATGACACTCTACCTTTAGAGGTGAAACTTCCCATTGTGATATTCTAGTTCTATTCTTATATGTACATATATGTTGTCATGGATTTCCATCGCATCCATTCTGATGATGGTCACTGTTTTTCTGGTTTAGAGGAGGTGGTTTAGATATACGTTATTGATATTGATCTTTGTAAAGCCACAAATAGACTATTAAGTTTTAGACATAAAAGGTTACTCCTTTTTCCAAACTTATGAAAATAGTACTGATAAATGTGATCCAATGAAATCTCTATACTTGTACAATAAACCATATTGTTAGTAAGATGCGGCATTTACTTTAAAATCCTGCACAATTAATACAAACGCTGGTAACACAAAGATGCCTTTAAATCATTTGCAAATACTGAGACAAAATCTTTGATCTCATTTGTGGTTTACATTTGGAGTGCGTATTCCAAGTGCCATTTAATTTTAGCAGAATGATAATCTATACTATCTCTTCAAATAAAACTGGAGTTTAAATGCATTAGAGTAGGTTGAAATAGTCTCTGAAGATCACGTACCTTGGTCTTGAGATGGTGCAAAGTCACTTATTTATGGAAAGCGGCTTAACTGCTGTGTTATTTATTGTGCAGAAAACAGGATGTTCCATTTGCTTATGGCATCAATTGTTTGACTTACATTTACCTCTACTTGGTGTGAAAAACATCTTTAGAAACATTTAGTTCAGATGTCAGGTAATTATTGGCCCAAATCATTCAGAATCAAATTGGAGTTCACAAGCCAAGTTATTATTGGTTATCACAGAGAGGTGGTTCGCTCTCAGGCTCCTGACTTCCATCCTCTGTGGTTTCCGTTCTCATTGACCACACCTTGACCGCCCCGCTGAGTTCAGATGAGTGACAGTGTTATATAACTGAGATACAAGGTCAGTCATTTTTGCTAAACTAAAAAATGCAAACTCAGTAGTGTACAGTCAACTTCAAGCACATCGTATGACCTTATTTAGAAGAGTCAATATTTTGGGTTGAAATAAATTGTGTTCTTGAATTATTGATTAGGAAAGGTCACTGAATCTGACCAACTTTCAAAGCAACATTTTGGTCCAGAGCCAAATATCTACTGCCAAAGTTGCCTTTAGATTTGGTGCCGATATTCATCCTCCTTTTGAAGTTCTTAGGCAAAGTGGTGCTTTTAGCTAAATTCTTATGTCAACGCAGCCCAGTCTCATATGAAAGCATGTAATAAACCCGCCGATGAACTAGAGGAGAGCGTGGGAGTGTCATACACTGTATGTGTAGGCTCAGGTAATTCTTATCTGATTAATTTACTGAACAATTCACAAGTCATTATTAGTGCATTATTGAAAACAAGCCATTTCACAATCCATCTGCTGACTGATCAAGTCTGTGGTTACATTTACCATTTAAGCGTCTTGGTACCTTGCCTGGTAGATGAACTCACAGTATTTCTGCAAAGTTGGAAGTATGATAGAGCCACAGAAATTATGTCACGCACGTCACACAATTAAGTCTACATAATTACATGCATGTGGAAATACCCGTATCAGTTGTCTCGTTGATGAAATTAGGATTAATCTGTGCTCCACTTGATTGTGTGAAGATTAACTCACGTTTCTAAACAGGGGCTTTGTTTGTAAGAGCGTTATCTGTAACTGATGCCATTCACATGCCCCGTTTGTCGCTGAATGGTGTGAAATGGATTATAGCTAAAGTACCCATGCAGACAAATGATTTAGCCTGGCAGTGGTACAAGATTTAAAGACATGCCAGATTGGAGGTGATGCTGATGGGCATTCCCGGTTGTCTGTTTATACGGGTCAACTCACATTTATCTGTTTGATTGAGGACACAGATTTCTGTAGACTGTTTTCATCCCACCTCTGATTTGAATAATTTATAAATATGCAGTTTTACCGGGGATGAAGGAAAAGACAGAGAATAGAGAATTAATTTTATGCAGACATTTGTGGGGAGTAATTTTAATAATCACAAAGTTTTTTTTTGTGAGAATCTGATGATACCAGAGACCTTCAAGACACTTTAGGATGTCTTGCTGGCAGATTTGCTTCCATTACATATCAGAATGAATCATGTATTTCATGTTCACTATTTTATTTATAAGAGTTAGATATCAGTCACTTGCTGTCTTGATCTGCCAGGCTCTAACATTTCTCTTGACAGCATGAAGGAACTCAGACTGTAACTGAGCTCAGCCAGCTGAGCAGTACAAATTCAGTACAAATTCAGCTGACAGAAAACTATTTTAGTGGCTGGACTGAATTTCCTCTAATCACCTTCAGGACTCCTGAATGAATCATGAATAGCATCTTGTCAGTAACATAATATCACAAAACCAACCCACACTGAGCATCCAAAAAAAGCCGGTGGTAGAAAATGTCTCTAAATCAGATTATGTCTTTTGTTTCTAATGCAGCAGTTTTCCGATCGCATTGACCGTTATCGCGCCGCAGGACACATCTCCCATCGAAGCTAAAGGGAGGCTGTGAAGTTGCTGAGCGTCTGATGGATATAAGGGGAAATGACTGTGGCTGAGAGACGCCATCCTTCAGCCTGTCACACCCTGCACTGCCCATATTAATTAGCCTCGATAACTCATGAGCTCATCTGAAACAGCCATTCCAGGAAAGGACTTATCGACATCTCAGGATCTGCTTTCTCTACAATAACAACACAGTGATGTGTGTTACTTACTCAGATGATACACGGATGTTGATGTGGCCAAAATTCAGATCATAATAATCCCCCAAAATTACTTTTTTTTAAATTAATTATTAGGTTTTGATTCTTGAGAAGATGAAGTTGAAGAGAAAATAGTGATTGTACTGTGAGAAAAGAGTGTTTTTTCTGATATTATTGTGTACATGCTGCAGATCTCATTTCCTGAAATTCTAAATCATATTAATTTTCATGTGATGTCCCAAAACAAGGGTCGCCACCTCATGATTCATGGTGCAATGATGAGATCCAGTCAGCTCTACATAAAATGAATTTCTTTAATAAGAAATCCACATTAAAGGTGTTATTTATAACATTCACCAACTGAATGTGGCATTTAATCTCCCCTCTTCCACTGCATTCACCTCGGCACAGCTGTTGTGTTATACCTAACGTTGCTAACACTAGCTAGCTAATGCTAAGGTTGCAAACGTTAATGTTGTTAATGCTAGCTAACATTAACATGGCTAACGTTTGCAAAAGTCCCCAAAAGATTTTAACAGCTCATCCGACAAATACTTTTTGGAACAAATGCAAAACTTACTGTTAGATTATGATGACGTTAAAGATTCCTTGAAGGGGCTCTATGTAATGATTTGTAGTCATTTAAATGAATTAATTACTTTTTTATTGGCCATATCTTAGCGATATGTGACATGACATAAAAAAAGCGAAACCTTCCCCATCACTCTCAGTTGCCCATTAAACTAATGACAAATTGACGACGTTGTTTAATGCTGCTGGACTGTGGCTTTCTTTGTGAAGGACTCGGGGTTGTATTTTCTGCTACAGTCCAAAGGATGTGACTTTATGCATGTTCTTGAGTGCCTAGTCTCTGTGCCTCTCTCTCTCCGCTCTGCTAACAGAGAGCTACAGTACTCGATGTAAGTTTAGAGATGGAGTCTGCAAACATAAACTAACCACTGGCCTGCAGCATGAAACAGAAGTTCCACAGAGCCCCTTTAAACTATGAGACTGTTATTTTGATGTGACTGGCTTCTGGTTTTACTTTATTAATCTGAGTAATAAACATGGAGAAACTTTTTTTTTTTAAAAATGACTTGTGAAGGATGCATGAATTCATTCATCATAAAAAAAAAAAAAACTTTGTGCACTGACTACTCATTAATCAACAGTTTCTAAGGCGTGTCTTGATGCAAAAACAAAACAGTAATCAATGCAAGAATTCAAGTATGTCCATCATCTTGATTACTTATTTAGTAACCATATTCATGTTTTCATTGCTGCGGTTGATTATTTATTCGGGGCTCCAATTAATGTTACCTCTGCAGCAACTGCTCTTCCGAGTTCAGTAGAGACAGAATAAAAACTTTGTAATCTGAGATCATGTACTTTCTGGTGATAATTTCAAGTATTGTCCTCACTACAGGAATGAAATCCATGTTTTTATTTCAAACACTCCTACCTGTAGCCTTGACCGGGCTCTGAAAAATGTGTAGATTGCCTCTTTAGTTGAGAACAGCATGCAGCCACAATCTACTTGGCTTAACGGCAGGCAAAATGGAATTAAACACTGACACAGACAGACGTTTCATTTCTCTCAAAATGTAGCACATACTTGAACCAGATGTTCAGAAAATGGGCAGAGTAAAATGTGAATCTATCTCCACCCACTTCTGTTATGCAAATATTGAAAAGTGCTTTATCAAAATAAGCGGTAGGTGGCGTGTATTCTCTGGCCAGGTTGCCATTAAACAATTGCAGAAGACGATGGCGCGATGAGAGGACCTTCTTAAAAGAGTGCCAGTCAAACGTCAATACAAAGGAGAAAACATGATTGAAATAGGGCATTTAAGTTGTTGTATGTATTACTTCTTTTTCTCTCATTTCTCCACCAAGATCTGATGTTTTATCTCTTCACTGGACCTTCAGTCGACCTTTAAGTCACTTGCTATAAGTCGGTGAGTTACTCACCGATCCTGTTTTCATTGCATTTCATCACATTTTTCCAGATTAACACATCACATTTCTACATGGGCCGAGCATTAAAATGGTTGGAGATACATAGAGTTCCCCTTGCTGCCGGTGGTGATGGAGCAGAGCAGGCAGGTCGATCCTGAGGAATGAGGTGGTGAAATGGTGGTGATGGGTGGGTGGCTGGTGGGAGGGTTGTGGAATCGTAGGTCTGACAGCCAAGACAGAAACGCAGAAGAAAAGCCTATGAGGACTGAGTGGCTCCAGGAACACGGTCAAAAATCTCATTGGCAAGACGTGGTGATGTCAGAAATCAGTGAAAGGGATTTTGACAGTGTAGTGAGAGTAGATTGAAGAGGAAGAAGCAGAATTTTCACCAAAGCCAAGTTGACTAGATGCTTCCTCTGAGGAGGAGCAAGACATTGATATTTTCAGTGAACTATTTTTCATAGTTTTAATACATGTGTTGCCCTTGACAGAATAATTATTGAAAATTGTATTAATTAAGCTTCAGGGGAGTGTCTGGCAAAATAGTATCGCCACCCCTAGCCTCAGATCTAAATCTAACTTTGTGCCCCTTGTATAGGCTTATTTCTGAGTGTAGAATGAGCTCATTGCCGACCCTTGTGGCCAATAAGGAAAAAAAACTGTCACAAGTTTATTGAAGAAAATAAAACATTTCTATAACAGCTCTCTGTTGCTGCAAAAGGCCTTTGCTCGAATGGTACCTGCACAATTCTGCATTGCTTCGTCTGATGGTAACACATTTACCCTTTGTCATAAAGTCTGGATCAGAAATTGATGTTCACGCTCTGACTTGCAGATAATGTTACACATATCACATTTCAGAACATACCCAAGGCTTTTTTGTATATACCACTTTAGCCCATGACTTCAGAGGCTAAGCGCTCCAATGCCGCCCTCCCCCGATAGGCACTGCCTCTGTTTTAGTTATAACCTTGAGATGAGAGCGTGCGGCTCCCCAAGGAGGTACCTGAGGAATGGTCGTTATCATTTTTGGCAGTCCTCCCATGTAAACCTAAAGGCCGTCCTCCATATTCATCAGGGATGATTATGTGCTGACCTCCGTCTGCTGTTAATCCTGAGCTGATTCATGCCCAGCAGGCAGGCATCACGGAAGAGGCGTGCAAACCGGACACTGCCGCCAATTAAGCATCTCCGAGGTGAGAGAGACGGTGCAAGGGTGAGTACTAAAAGACTGAGTTCCTATCTACAGTTATGGCCTCAGTATTGATTTCTGGTTATGGTGATGCTTTTGTTATTGTGTAATTAACATTAACTTGTGTTTACAAGACCCCACAAGAGTCAGGTGCAGAGCGAGACATAACTGAGGAATAAACACCTGGTGTCACATCGGATTCTGCTCTGATCCGGAGCTGTTTACTGACAGGGACAGAGCTCAGACATTACTTTTTAACTTCGAATAAAACTTCGGCTGAAAAGTGGACTCATCTTCACTTCCCGTATCAAGCTGACCGCAGCAGTGGTGGGTAGAGGCGACCTCCATTTACAGGCCTTCTGGTTAGTTCTGTAATGCTGAGTCCTGAATGGAAATGGAGGCAAATGTAACTTTACTTCAAGAACGTGACCTTACACAAAAGAGAGTTTAGGCTGTTTAAGGCGAATAAACACTTGCACTCTGCTGGTGGTGAACAAGCAAGAGAGATACAAAATGTTTTAAAGGGAAAAGAAAATGACAGTAAAAAAAAGTAATAGTAAGACCACAGGCCTCATAGGATGTGAATAAGGTAATAACACTCAGCTGAAGAATATCTAAAGATGTAACTAAAAGCTCTGAAAAAGAGTGCTAAGTGGAGCGTGTTTTTGTTTTTCATCATAAAAGTATAGAAATAACATAATATGCTGTTACAAAATCAAGAAAAGGCCAAAGAAAGTTTTTTTTTTCATAGAAGGAATGGAAAAAAGAAAATCATAATCAGAGCTGCCAGCTCTCAGGGACTGAGAGCGGGACTCGTGACACAGATCCTACACTCTGACGCCACACATGCCTCTTCTCATGCCAACTTTTCGTCTTCAAGTTTAGACAAAACAGACACTGTTATGGCAGCACTTTCCACAGATTCAATTCAAAATACTGTATTCGTCACCAGGGGGGATTGTCCGTGAACGCACAAAAGTGTGCGCCAGTGAATCGAGTCATTGCGATCTGGTTCCAGCTGAGCATTACGGAATCTGCGTGGTTCAATTGCCACAATAGTGTAAGGGAGGGTCAAGTTTCCTCAGACTGATCTAAGTCACCTTCCAGTCCCAAGCTTTAGGCAACCACTGTTTGTTCTGCATTGTTTTGTAGTTTATATGAGAAGAAAAAACATTTGATACAACAATTTCTACATAGATTAACAGAAGACAATGTTTTCAAAATGTGAGTTTGACTTCAGAGGAAAAGTTTTGTATCTGGGGAAATACTCCTTTTTCTCCTTCTTGCTAGTGCAACATCTGGGCAACAATGATCCCAGATTGCCATAAAGAAGCTCATTAATTAACAAACTGTATTTTGGTTGGTATTAATCTTTTCAGCCAACTCTAAACAAGCTCATTTGAGAATTAAATTTAATAATTCTTGTTGAACAATAATGGAAATAGTAAATTGTCTATTTTTGTCCTCTATACTGATGCTGATTCAAACAAACTGGCATTTTGGTGCCAAAACGTGACAGCTGTCATGTCACGTTCAAACATACAGTGCATCACATTTTTCCTCAACATGTCATGCTGTGATTTTGTTCCTCATTTTAAAAGCCTTTCACTCTTCACACTGATCACAGAGAGTCACGTGCAAAGGAAAAGCGTGAGACGTGACATTTTTAGACGCAGTGTGAATGTAGCTACAGTGATAGAGAGAGATGAGAGTATGAGTTCCAATAGAGAACCGGAAGAAAAAATATGGGAAAGTTGCAGCTTAGACAGATGTGTTATTGGTCAGAACGGCTGGATCAATTCTCTGCGGTTTAGACTGGCCACATTAATAAGATTACCAACACCCTGTGGGCTCTAAAGATCCAATTTGAGAGATGGGGAGCCAAAGGGAATCTATAGTGGAGAGTTACACCAGCAGGGAGGGATCACTGTGTATCAAATTAACTGCACCGTAATTCATGCGCAATCCTGCTGCGTTATTAAAGCCTCAGTGCTGCTTTTTCATGACACGATCAATTATGGGTATGTTTTCTCTTCCAGGCAGTAATTAGTGGTGTAACCATGGAAAGTACAATTTAAAAGTATTATCTGTACGCTGTAAATGTTCATCAGACTGTCACTCAAAACACAAGAACAGGTTGGTTTACCACCAGTGATAGAAAAAAAACACTAAAGTAAACTCCTTTCTAAAGCCCTATAATACATTTAAAGCACATGTGAAGCTGTTATACACTGACTAAGGCTGAACAAAAGACAAGTTTATTAGAAATTAGATTTTGTTTATGAATTGTCTATTTTGCGATAATTTTACATTTTCTATTGATTTTCATGATGTGAGTGATTTTCTGTGTTGACTAAATTTCCCGTGGGACAGTGGTGGACATCACAAGTGTTGAAGTGACCACAAGAGGAAAAAAAAGGTGTGTAGTGTTTGGTTACAATTTATTATGTTCAGGGCATGAGGCCCAACTTTTTCTCAAAAAAAATAAAAAATAAAATAAAGTCTGTAGTGATATATCCCCCATAGTATTTTGATATATTTTTCAGCTATGGTGTGCGTTTTCGTTTGGTTGATCCATCATCATGTGTCTTGTTGTGACGTTCTCACTTCCTGTCTGTGTCATTTTTCAGTGCGCATCCTGAGTTTCATTTGTTCATTAGCCCTTGTTTATCTAACTCGGGTTCCAACAGCTGCCCAAACCAACTGGCTAGCTAACATTACATTGCTGTACATTTGCCACTCAGATGTATAGAGTTGATTTACATTGTTTTAATGAAAAAGTTTGAGTCCTCAGTATAGCAGGGGGTAAACAGCTAGCGTGGCTTGTTCTTAAGATCAAATATCCACCGACTAATGGTTCTGAACAAACACATACTCAAAGTTTGAGTGGTGAATTAAGGATTCATTTCTACCAAACCAGACACGGTGATTGTTTTAACACTGGAAAGACGAACCAAGACTGACTAGCGAGTTTTATTTTGTTCTTGATCTTGATTTTGAATTATGTGACTTTTACTATGCGATAACAAGGAGTTTATCTCATCTTAGTTAAGTCAAAGAGAGAAGAGTGTTCATTTTGTTTTATTTATTGAAATAAAATGTCAGAAAGCTAGTAAAGTAAGCTTGTAAATTGTGGCAAACTCCCAGCTCACATCTCCCAGCTGCCTCTGCAACACAAGTATTGGAGCAGTCCAAGTTGCTATTTTTTCTCTGTAACTATTCAATCTTTTCTTGACAAAATCTTGTAAATATATTTATATTACATGTTGCACCTTTAAAATAAAAATGATAGTAAATACAGAAGCCGGCAT
>OMLP01001255.1:26797-48307 GCA_900302685.1 Spondyliosoma cantharus
AGTTGTCATCGTAGTAGTAGCAGTAGAATTGCTGTTATTGTTTTTATTGTATGTGCTATTGCGTACATTTTCCATATTGTTATATTGTGTTTATTGATACGGCAAAAGCATTGTATAATTGTCATGATATTGACTTTAAACAATTTGAATACCTTTCCACAATTTTTAAAAAGTGAGTTTAGAATCATTTTGTTTCTATATAATCAAATCAAGTCATCACATTCAAACAGTTACTTTTGTTGCCTTTGTTATCAGTTTTTGGTAAAAAGAAAAAAAAAAGTCAAAGAAGCAACTGTGAAACTTGAAGAGAAGTTGGAAAGTGTCTGGCTTGATTAGATCAGAGGAGGCAGTGAGAAACATTCCTTTGCTTAGATGCCCTTGGGCAAACTATTACCCACTAACTGCTCCAGTGGAGCAGCTCAGTACCCAGCAGAAGGCTGAGCGTCAGCCTGCTGCGTTGTGTATGAAGTGTTCTGTCTGCCTGCAGCGTCTTTGACATGACAGTTCTGTAAACAAGTAGTTGCTCTTTTGTCAAGTGCCCAATTAAATGGACTTTTTTTTATGGAGTTATTGTTACTCTGCTTCAGAAACTGGGCCGCGCCACTCGTCCTCGCTGATCTGTACCAAAACGCTTACCCTTAACCGCAGACCTCCTCGCCTGCTGTTCAACCCTCAACCCTTGAATCAATGTTCCTCCTGGCATTCTTCGGAGTCCTGCGATGCTTGGAATTCACTTCCACCAGATCCACTCACGACCCCTCTCGATCCACTCCCAAGACACCCTCCGATTCATCCTCAAATAAACCAAGACCAATCGGCCTCTCTCATCCCATCTTCCTCTTCCAACTAAACTCATTCCTAAAGCCTTATGAATCCATCCTATCATACATACACCAGACAACCAAGACGTGCACCCATCAAGACAAACCCCACTTCTCAACCTCCATGGTTCCTAGACGGTCCCTACTAAAGGCCCCCTCTTCATCCACCAACCTAGAACCCCCTTTCCTATACTTTCCAAAAATCGTCTACTAATTTAAACTAACCACCTTAACATTAAACTGTGGCATGGTCTTGTTATTGAAATGTCTGTTGCCAGCTCCTCTCCCTGCTCAGGGCAGTGTCGGCCATCTGCATTATGTAAAAAAGTTGCCCATGTATTCCAACAGTGTAAGTGAAGCTAGTTGGGGGCAGATTGTACTGTTAGCCGTCAGGAATTAAAAAGACTCCAGAGGGTGGATGTTATCTGGAACTTTGCTGCTCTCCGCACGCATTTTCCACCCAGGCAGCCGAGTTTGGGAATGACCTGATTGTACGAACAGCAAGAGACTGTTTTTACATTAAGACAGACGCCTCCCCACACCGTGGGTCACCCACCGCTCTGTTTATAGTGACAGCAGACCTCTCTGTAATCTCAATATGTTTGCATGTGTTCACGTAGGTGGAGCTGACTAAAAAAAAGAGAGTTTCACATGTATTTTTCTACCTTTTTCACTCAAAAGGCCTCCGGCATTTCTCAGTATATCAAATTGGTCAATACCTCCCTCGTTCGAATGGTAGAGGAAAGGCTGATTCATGGCGACCCAGAGCAAACAGACTAACACTGATTGCCATGTGAAATATGATGTGAAGTAGTGACATTTCTGGATATTTGTAGGTCTCCAGAGAAATGATAAATCTATTCAGAGACTTTTTCAGTGTTTTGCTGGATCCATCCAAAATGCCACACAGTTCCATGAACACAGTCATTTAATTCCACACATGGAGTATATTTCTTTTTGATATAATAATGGGAGCATTTAGTTTTTTAAACTGGGGGTTTCAAACAACTCCTGTGTTGACACCTCAGCGATGGAACTGAATGTTATATGTGATTTATTGTTTTTACTCATATTGTACACCAGGTTCCTTATTGACAAATGACCAAACATGTCAAACAATATATTAAGTCAAACAATCCCAAACTTAATGTTAAGCCTAATTTATGCTTTCCATGCCTGCATAGCCAATTAAGTCAATTTTTGAGTGTCTGTTTGATAAAAATTGCTTCTCCCCATGTTTGCAAGTTGACTGCAAAGATATTAACACACAGCCCTAACTGCGTGCCCATGCCCATCATACAAAACAACATCATGGTCATACATGTCTTTGTGGCTGTGTGAAGAATGACTGTCTCAGGCAGAAGTAGCTTGATATTGTGATAATGCTCCTTTAAAGAAGGCGGTTGTATAAATCATATGGGTTTTGCATGTGAAACCACAGTTTGTGTCCTGTCCCCTACCAACCAATCTAACCACAATCTTCCCCAACCTTTCCCATTAGCTTCCACAGAGCTGCAAGTCTTCCTCGGGTCCCAATTAACATAATAACCTCAAAAAGTAATTCAAAATGAGCAGTATCAACTCCACACATTACCAATAAAGTTGTATATCTACCCAAAATGGAAACAAAAACAGAATTGCGTACATTTAGCACACAGCTTAAAAACATAAAATAAAAATGACTTCACTTTTAAAGAAAACTATATTTTGATCTCTTTAAAAGTGCCCTGTGGAGTTTTCTTGTTTTGTTTTCTCCAAAGTGTTACTCACCAAAACCCACTCAAGATGTGTTACCTTGAGATCCAGCACACCACCCACTACAGCGTGATAGAGCAATGGTAACTCCCGTGTTGGCAAGAGCAGGTCTCTTTCAAGTGGAGTGTATGCAGAAGTTGCACACACAAACTGCATGGACCATGCTTAAAGCTTATTGTCTCACCCATGTGTGCACATGCTGTGCACTTATTGCAATTATTTGGACTGTTGGAAGGCGCTGACAAATGAAGGCCTAACAATACTAAAATATGACTTTAACTAAGTCTAAACCCACTGTGACATGGCATATCGGTTTGTGGGTCACCAGTGATCTTAGTGAGCTGAGGAGGATATCCTGATGAATCTGACTGAGAACCTGAGAACATGCCGTGTTAGCAACTTGTCGATCACAATGGAACTCTAAATGGAACCATGTGAAATATGAACATCAGGCTGTGTCGAAGAAGAGCTGAAACCAGCGCTTGTGATCATAAACTGATTAGTAAACTGTTTACTGAAGTTATAAACCAAGTGAGAAGTAGGGTCATTTTCTCATAAGCTTACATACAATCAGACCTAATTTTGAAACCAGTGGTTCAAGGCACTTACTTATTGCTTTCTCTTTTTAGACATGGAAAATCTATCCATACTTTCTACAGTCAGTGATTGAAACTGCTTTCCTGTGTGTCATGTTTCTCTCTATTTTAACAGCTTGGGAAATGACAAACTGTGACTGCTGATCAGTCACACTGTAACAGTGATGTTGAGCTGCAGTCAGACAATGGACGCCTTATGAGCTGTCACACATACTTCACATGACGCTGAGACGTTTGTTTTGATTCACTATTCATGGCTTGTGATGGAAGAGTCCTACAGTCAGATGACCTCCCGCTTGGTTCTTATGTGACAGAGTGTTGCTGAAGAAAATTAAATGAATTCATGCTGCTCAGACCTCCTGGAAAGTGACATTTGATCTCTTCTGTATGTAAGAGTAGTTTGGGATCATTGTTGTGTTCTCCATTGATTCTTTTCCACTTTAGTGCATAAATGATATGCATCATAAACACATAAAGATGGTAAGTGTCAGCGTTGTTTCTTCCAGGAGGTCGGTTCATTTCTAGGACCCTACTCAGGTACCCAGGGTTTGTGTCCTCTGTGTTATGCACTTTCAAAAAAGAAGTATTAAAAGTCTGTTTTTCATTAATAGACTAACCTTATTGGCACAATTAGTTCTGTTGAAACCCGCTGTAACTGAAAAGTGTCATGAGACAACTTAAATTTTAGCGAACTGGCCTTCTAGAAATAAAATTGACTTAACTTGACAATTCTTCACTTGACCTTGGGTCACCTGAGTTATGGTGAACTCCATCAATAAATTCAGACGAGGTGATAAAATAGCTCAGCAAATAATAGAATTATAAAACTTGTTATCTCTTTTTAAGGGTTAAGATTCAGATTTTTCACTGACTATTCACACATTACATCATGCTGCACGAACGGAGGCATTGGTGTAACGCGTGGGAGAGCGTCTTCCTTGCTTTTCATTCTAATTCATAAGAGCCAAAACCATTGATATGAAGGTATACATGCACTGAAGCAGAAAGTGATGCGCGAGGAAGATGTGAAACCTCACGTCGCTCTCAATTATCTCATGCAGAAGATTTTTAATGAAAGATATGAGCAGTTAAACAGCTTTGCCAGCACTCACAGCCTCTCCCCCCTCCTGCTCCATCTATTCTGATGTTAAGTTCACAGGCCATATGTCTCGGTTTGGCCTCCTGCACAAACACGTGTTAGCGCAGGAAACACTAAACACACACAGAATACACATTCACACACTTACACACACATCACATAAATACCACCCACAGGTCTCCAGAATACATCACCAAATGGTGTGAGGAACATGGAGGATATCGATTCGTGAGCCAGCCCGCCAAGTCTAACTTCCGTGTTTATATATCTATATATCTATATTTATGCAAATTGGCACATATTTAATTAGATAACATAATTTGCATATTAAAACAATTATTACATCCCATAGGGTGACTTCAGAGTGCCGCTATTTAGTGTTTTCTATACACTGTGTTTTTTGCCTTTGCACTTATTGCACTTGTCTTTGTTGGCTCATGCAAAAACCTCCCGCACCGTTCTGCTCTGCTTCCTGCTCGCCTGCTCTCCTGAGTTCCTCCGTGCTGGCTCCACTCAACCCTGTTTGCCCGCCTTGCCTGCACACCAGGTCTTTTCCTCCACTGTACCCTCCGGAGATCACCGTTGGTACAATGAATAATTTGCTCACTACTTCCTGTCTCTGTTCTCTGCATTTGGGTCCTAGAACTATAACCTCACCGTAACAATTGTGACAGTTTATCTAAATCATTGATTTAACGAGATACCCAAATTTCCTTTTGTAAAAAAATTGGAGTGAAGTGTCTCAACAAAACGAAACATGGGATTTGAAAAGTTTCTGACAAATTAGTGCATTTTGAAGTAGATCGTGCTATATTTGCATATATACATACAATTTCAGAAAACCTTTAATAGGAAAGAGATGATTATCTTAATGTGAGTAAGTTTCATGGTGATATCTACAATATTAGTTAAAATCTCTACCCTATTAATCTATGTGTCACTCCCTACATTAATCTGAAATTGGTCTTACATCTGTTTGGTCTGACTGATTGAGGCTTTCTGCTGTTATACTAAGTATGTATGTCTGAGTATACTGCGTCTGAGCTGTTTGTGTTTCTTTTAAAGATGCTATAGACATGAATATATTATTACTTATACTTCATGTCAGTGATGAATAATAATAATTGATGAATAACCAATTAAACCCAATATTAACCTAGACTTCAGAGCAAGTTTATCATTTGGCAAAAAAGTGATGCTTAATAATGATTTAACTTTGAAAAACACAAAATAAGTTGTTTCAGTAAGGACCAGCAGTTGGAAGTAGTGTGCATGACAAGTTGAGTTGTACCCAAACCAACCACTATCATGACTGGGTGACGACAAAGGTATGGACTCAGAAGTACGACTTGGACACAGTTCAGATAAGAAGTCTATACTTGCGGTAGTCAATCAGCAATCATCTTGCAGCTTGCAGTAACTTGCTTGCAAACATGACTTTAGTAGGTGGGGAAAACATTTCCATGTTAACGGCGAGCTCCACCAATCACAGAAGCCATTGTTACACTTTAGTACTTCTACATGAGTACAAGTAAAACATATTGTTTCTTAAAAACAAAGGTTGAGACGGACTTGTGGCTCCCACAGGAGCATATGCCATCATTTCACAATCTCACAGTTCATGGTGAGACTATTTCGGATGGTTACGACATAATAATCCACATCCTTGATTCTGAATATTATTGTCATTTCCACTTCACTGTTGAGCTCTATAAATTGTAGCAAGTTAATAGCAGGGATAGACACTAATACATTCATTTTAAGGGCTTATGCCTTGTCATTATGATGCCTTTCATTGCAGTGCTGTTAGTCATTAATGTCATGATGCATCGGCCCCTGAGCTATTTACCTTAAGTGAGATTTAATTAACTAATGTATCTGTTGTACTGTGTGTTGTACTCAGTGTGTCTGCTCAACAAAGTATTAGTCTAATTAAATTAAATAAATGACTCATTACGGTGGATGAATTGCATTAGTCTGAACGTTTAAACACTTGAAGCTGCACTGTGGAGATTACTTTCAAACATTTGTTTGGATTCAGCATTTAGCACCAAAATATTATAAATATTCATCAATTCACTGCCCTTTCTAGTTGAAAGATTAAAGTGTGTTTCACTTTCAGAAGTGCACTCCATTTCACAATTAACAATACCCAAAAGTGATGTCAGTGTTCTGAGAATTGAAACCACTGGAGGTCAGATCATATCATATCACAGCATTATCTGTATGGTTAGATATGTACTGTGTGCAGACCTTAGGCCAGGTAAAAATAAATAAATTAATAAAATGGCTCTCAAGTGATGAGATATAGTAAGAATATCCAAGCATGAGTAGCCCTGGTGGTACGCAAGCTCCCTGAAGTGGTACATGGAGGAGTCCTGGATGCTTTTTGAAAATGAAAAAGTTCATTTAGAAACATAGCCTACAGAACACACGACATTTTGAATTAGAAGACTTACTCAGACTTATTTTTGCTTGCTATGTAGTCATGTGATGCATATCACGGGCATATGGCATCAATGATGAGATTGGAGGTAAGCTTGAACTGTAAAAGTAAGATAGAAAGTAGTAAAGTAAAAGAAAATAATCAAAATGGAAGTATCAGGAAGAGAAATGTGTAAAAAAATATTTCAAGCAGCCCTGATGAAACTGACGACAGCAAAGCAAGCAGGATTGTTAGTGGCTGCTTAAGCAGCACTGCTGAGGCGTTTACAGCACCTGCTTAATCTGATAGGTCTCACTACTGTATTTTAACATTGGTCATAATGGTAGTGTAAGGGATCCTTTGTGGAGTTCACTGATTGAAAACTATAAAACCACAGTAACCCAAGACAAAGATTAGTTTGATATCCATACATTTCAGCAGAAATGTGCATTGTGTCATGCTCATGAATGTCCTGTTGAGCATGAGACAAACAAAATGGAGACCTGGCCATCAAAACGTTGTTCCACAGCGCAGCTAGAGGTTTGATTAGTTAAATTGTGCCCTAATGGCGATAAAGGAAAATCAACATGACAAGTGAACAAATTGCCAGGCCTTCGGTTCACCAAAGTAAAGGTCGGAGGTGTGAACAATCTGTTAATGCTGTCAGAAGAAAATAGCTGCCTTAAAATATGTACTTTTCTGCTGTCAGTCAGTCAGTCAGATGTTCAAAAGTTCACTGGAAATCACATTAACCTTTCCCTAATATTTATAAGATATTTAGTTCCTATTCTGGCTGAACTTAATGGAAAACATCCATCACTCGCATTCATAGCACACTTGGCATTTCTTCAGCCCCTTCACGGCTCAACATTCACACAGACTCAGCCATCTGTGGCTCTCTGTGAGCTCTGTTCAACTCAGCTCGAGGGAAGCTTTTGTCCCTTTTGTCCCCTCTAACAAGAAACAATCTTTATATAGGAAGCGTCTCAGTGTCGGTGTGTATCCACTGGCCAGCACGCTATGGTCCAGTGTTGGACCATAATGGTGTCCACATTCAACATAATTCTTGGTAATATACTTCGGACAATGGCCGACACATCTATGCCAATACATGTGCTCCGATATCTCTTTATCCCATGTGGATGTTCTTTCTCTTTTTTTCTTAACAGCATGCTGCATAGAAGACTTAAAGATCCTCGAGTCACTGTTGTTTCTTGTCAACAAAGCGACTAGCTGCCGAAGAAAGTGGGACATCTAACTGCTAAAGAGCCAGACATTGATCTCAGGAGCTGCTAAAACAAGAGCAAATTTTGGATTTCCATTCAAAAGACACAACTCCAAATGAATGCTCATGTCACTTTGTTTCTACTGGAAGTGTAAAGGTTAAACCTTTTGCTAAAATGTTAGCTATAACACTTAAATAAGCTGATAATTGTCACAGCCTGTAATGAAAATCCTCTGCGCCTCAGTAGCCCAAAATGATTGCAAGATTCAGACAAATTCTGAGCCACTTCTTGCTGGTTTGTTTACTGTTATATGTGCGGTGCAGAATATACAAACGGTTCATAGAACAGTTTATTTAAAACAATATAGAATATTCTTGTTGCAACTGTAGCTAATGGTTTTATAAATTAAATTCAAATTGATAATGTTTTATGGATCAATCATAAGCCATGAATGAATGCAAACATGGGGTTGTCAGGTTGAAAGAAAAACAAATTAGTTGTGTTTATCTTTCTGTTATCAGAGCTGTTAATAATAATGTTGGCGTATCAGTAATAAATGCTATATGAGTTGTGAATACTGTAAATGGGCTTCAGTCAAAGAGATTTTCACAACCTGGCATAAGTTGTTCTTATTAGTTAACAACTGATCTATAAATCATAAGTTTTTTAGTTCATTAAAGGGGCTAGATGTAACATTTCTTTGCAATTTACATGTGTGAATGACAATTGTTTATTGGCCATATTTGAGCACATTGTAACGTTGCTGTCTCTGTTGCCTTTACAAGCCCATGGACACTTTGTTTAAGTTGTTAAACGCTGCTGGACTGTGGATTTCTTCATGAAGGACTCTGGTAGGATTTTCTGTGACAGTCCAAAGGCTGTGACTTTGAGAGCCTCGCCTCACTGATGTCCTCCACAGCAGAGAGCAACAGCAGCTGACAATAGTTTAGAAACAGTGTCCGCTAACATAATCCAACTATCAGCCTCCAGGACAGCGCAAATGTACTTTTACTCAAGTACAAGAACAATTTGCGATACTAGTACTTTACTTGAGTATTTCTATTTCAGGGTATTTTATATAATAAGTAAGTATTATTATACTTTGTACTCCTCTATATTCATTTTACAGTCACTAGTTAGATCTTCGTCAGTAGTTGGTTTCAGATTAAGATTTTGCTCAAAAACATTTTTGGTGGACTAGCTGTTAAAATATGATATACTGTAATAGATTAAAATAGCCAACAATAGATGACACAGATGAAGTTCCACGCTGACTAACTACAAAACTGAAGAGCCACTTACATAATTAAACATCATTAGAAACGATCCAATAATACATTTACTGTTGATTAAGTAAAATTCACACTGCAGGACTTTTACTACTCATATAGTATTTAAAAAGTGTGATATTGCTACTTTTACTCACTTCAGTGATTTGAATGCTTGTCCCGCCACCTGCCATTAGTTGCAATCCATAAAGCTTTGATGAAGGTTGCTTTATTAGAAAGTGGTACCAAAATGTCAAACCAGCACCCAGTTTGAGCAGCTATGTTTTTATCTGTCCCCGAACAAAAAAATGATTATCCACCAATGTACTTTTGGAGACAAACTGTTGCTGGACAGACAAACGCAAAGCGAAAGACAACACTTTGTGCCCCTTTGCAGCAGTAAACCCACTCACTCTTTTTCTTTTTCTCAACTGCAACTAAACCTGCACCATTTGCAGAAACTTTGTGGGGTCAAGTTAAACTTTGAATAAAAAACTTAAAAAGCTTGGCGTAGGCGGTTGTGGGCCTGTGTTGTACCAAACAGTGTCTTTTGTGTGTATTCCGCAGCTTCCCCATTCATTATTTCTCCAGCGTAGGAACAACAATGGGAGAAAGACAGGCTACGTTCTTGAAAGGAAAAAAAGAGCATTTTTCCCAAAAGTTACCAACAATGTCAATCCACATGCCTTTCAAAATCTGTCCTTTTTAAAAAGACCTGTTTAGGAATGACAGTGCGTTACTATAAAAGGCTGGAAAATGTTAATGTCAGTATCGCCTGAATGGATAGCATTCCTAGAAAACACACAATTTTCAGCACCTGGTACGGCGTAGAGCCCACTTTAGGCGATAATTGCATATTGGTTGTGGAGGGGGAAGGAAGTGGTGCGCTGTGAATCGCCACCTTTAAGGAGGTTGACAGAGCAATCTTCTCTGAAATGCATCGGAGGAGCACTGAAGCACGCTCAGAGGGAGACGAGGGAGGAGTAATGGAGAGAGATGGAAAGAAGAGAGACAAACAGCTTGCGAATGTTGCAGATCATTTGTGTATTTCTCAAGGCATTAAGTCCCTGTTGTCTTTCTATTGTGCTTCCAGGTTACGTTTTTTTCCGAGCAGCTCCTAATGGTTTCTTAAAGCTGGAACAGAGGAACTATGCTGCATGCGGGATTTACAGAAACTAAATTAATTTCACAAATTAATCTTGGGACTTAAAGCAGCACCGAGCAAAAAATTCTGTCAAATTACGTCAATTTAAATGATAACATGGGGCTGCAGCAGAGAACAGCAGCCCATCCCCTCAAATGTTGTGTCGCAGGAGGTTCCAAACACAAGCTCTTTTCAGACTGTATTTTAAAGGTGTAATGTGGAGGATACATGGGAATGCATTTGCAAAAATGGAAGATAATATTCATAATTATGTTTTTATTAGTGTAAAACCCAGTAGAAACTAATTTGAATAATGCTTTTTTTTTGCTCCCTTAGCATGAGCTTTTTACATCCACAAAGGACGCAGGTCCTCGTCCACAGAAACAGCCATGTAAAGCCGCCATGTTTCTAGTAGTCCTGAATGAACAAACAGAATACTGGCTCTATAGCGGTTTCAGGGGTTTTCACTTCCTTTAAAATTACAACACAAGGCATTTTTGTTTTTATTTTTGTCTACATTTGCGTTGATCTCTCAGGGAATGATCCAAAGATAATGATGAAAAAATCAGGCGCATTTATCTGGGCGGTGTCTATGAGTGAGTACCAACGGCGACTGTTGAGCCTCGACGCAGGCATGCGTTCTTCTCTATGTGCCATTTTAGTTTAGTGTGAATTTCACTTCCACAGAATATCATTACCTTGGATAGCCATCACAAATAGAAGTACATAAATCTGATAAGAAACTATAGAAAGACACGCTTCAGAACTTGCCTGAGAATTATCACATTTTTTACTTTTCTTCAATATGAAACTAATACATTGGTAGTTGTTTGTAAATGCATGGATAAACTGCAAACGGGATCTGCTAATATATAATTCGGCATAGTTTTAATGGTGCCAATTAGCCAAAATGTAAACATGCAAACAAGACAGGGCCTTAAAGACAAGACTTGTTGCTGTCATTGACTTTTGATTAGCTCTAACCGGCTCTTGCTCTCCTCCAGCACCAGCAGGACCAGCAAGTTTACAGATAACCAAAAGGTAATTGAGACTGTAACCATTACTGTGGTGAGGCTGGAGAAGTACCCACATACACACTCGGGATTAAAAATCACTGACAAGTGGAGGTAATCCCCTCAGCTCCCCTAGAGAAATGAATCCAGTCAAAATGATGCTGAAGGATGGAGCTGTGAGGTAAAGAGAGATCGCATTTGGTTAATTATTTTTTTTTTTTCTCTTGGTTAACTCCCGGCAACCCTTTCAAAACTCCCACAGTTCAAGGATGGGTCACAACACAGATTTTAAAAAAACATCTTCTAATTTTAGCATCACATTCAACTCAGTGAGGGAAGGAGAGAGATTATTCTCAGTTGCATAAATGATGCAAACTGGCTTAGCTCAACCATTAAACACTCTTCCCTTTTTTAAACATTTGCATTTAAGCTTTCAATTGATCTTAAAGGCATATTACCAACATCACAGTAAACAATCTATGGTAAACTGCAGGAATTGGCTATATGTGTGGCAGCAAACCTGAGAATGATCTCTCGTTGAAGAGCCGTAAACAAAAAAAAAACAGCTGAGTCGGGAGACTGGGAAAGATTTTTAACAGCAGAAACATTTGTGATTGATTTTTATTTCACAATCCATCTCACAGACATTTCGTGCGGCATGTGGGACTTTAAAAATGTGGCTGAGGTTTTATTTCAAGACTTTCAGGCTAATGAAACACATTTCAATTTTCACACACTGAGAAGATGGTTTTCACTGTCACAGAACCAAACCAACTTCTAGTATAAAGAAGTCCTTGTTTAATCCAACAACATTTTACTGCACAGATTCTTTATAATGCATTTTACAGCTACAACACACTTTACCTGCCATTTATGATACATTTTACTGCGTATGACTTCAACTACCCCTCTTATAACCCCGCGTAAGTCAGCGCCTCCTCCTGCAAGGTACTGCTGATTAGGTCACCAAATTTGTCCAAGTGGAAGAGAGAGAAGAAAAGAGCCCCTGCTCAGAGTGCGGTGACCTCCGAACTCTTTGGCCGGTGCACACATGACTGAGTGTGTGTGTGACTGTGTGTGACAGCAAGGGGTTAACCAAAGAATGCATGAAGTCTGCTGGTACCTCGGATAATTGAGCCATTTGTTGCAAGGTCACTGCAGAGCAACCCCCCCCACCCCCCGATCAACAGCCTTGACCAGAGCAACAGAGTGGGGCTTTTGTAACATCGGCAAATGTTTGTGTTTGGATATCTTTTACTCACTTTTTATTGTTTCAATCTCTGATCTATTTTGCTGAGTATCCATTAAATCACCTTTCCGTTGCAACTAATGGCAACACAGAGTGGAAACCCAGTTGTTTCATTGGTTTAATATTGATTTAACACAACACATGTTTGTTTGTTTTTTTTACGTATTTTACTGACGCATCTGCTCATCCGTTAGGTTGCGACAAACTACGCTGTCAAAAATGGTACAGGAATTACGTTGAAACTATGGATCTTTTCAAATTGACTTTACATGAATATACATTTGTATTTCTCATGAACGAGACTTCTTTTAACTTGAAGTCTTTTACACGTGAAATGATGAGTTGGATGTCTGCACAACAGTCAATCAACTTAATAAAGACAGTGTGGAAAAACTGTATTCAGAATGCTATGACCTCTCATCCTTTAACATTGCAAAGTCGTGAACATGATGACGGACAAACGCTATCTGATTCATATGTCATTACATTTCAAGAGTCTTTGCACCAGGGCATCAGGTAAGTCTCCTTTTCAAAAGAAGGAAGTACTGTTAACAGGAAAGCTTGGTTAACCGCGCTCTAATTGACTTTATGGCCCCCGCAAACACAAACTGCAGCCTCAGCTGAGAGCCTGTGTCCGTTTAACAGCCAGTATCATGGTCATAAAATCACCCAGACGAGCTTCTCTCTAAACACTGGAAGAAATGTTAAGTGGAGGTCAACAAATGTTAGAAACAGACAACGATAAGACACTTTCTTTTGTTTCATTTCCCAGAATCCCACTCGATGGGGAATTCTTTCCAGCAAGCATCATCAGAAGTCAGTTTTGGTGCAACAGTATTTTAAGGGCAGAACACACAGAAGACTTTCATAGCAAATCCGTGTCATACCGACTGCTGTTTGCAATTACACATAAACCAACCAATTCTGGGATTCTGACTCTCAATCTTTGTTTTTTATTGTGGTGGAAAACAAAACAAGGCTTTTATCAAAAAAATAACATTGTTTTTTTTTACGATCATGTTCATTCTATTAATTCAACTTTATATGTTTGGTGTCTGTGAGGTCAGGAAGCAGACAATCCAAAACTGGATCTGATGCTGGAAATGAGTGTTTTATAACTGATGCAAGTTTACAAATTACACGTCAACAGTTGGCTAATGTGAATGTCTTTCTTAATTACACATGTCACTTTTTTAAGCGTCACTTTTGAGTACATTTATGACCAGTCTGCTCTTAGTTAGATTAAGTAAAATAGATGCTTTAGAACAAGGATCTCACAACATCAGTCTGGCCTATTTTGGATTTGTTCTTCTTTTGAATTATATAAAAAGGCTGAAAAACTGCTTTTTATTTCACATTGTGTCCTTTGTTTCTTTCTTTCTTGAAAACAACCTCTTGGCGCACACCGAGTATTAAAGTTATGGCCATTGCTACTGTATGAAAATTGATGGTACAGAACATTTGGGATTTTGAACAATGAAATGACCGGAGAAGCAGAGAAACACCCGTCTGTTCCTCTCACCAAGATTATGTGCATAATGATGATGTTACATCTTCTGTTCAGGGACTCATTTTTCCAAGCAATTATTTGACGCACTTGACCACAATACTGACAGGAATCCAGATAAGTATTAACTAATTTGGGAATTTTTAAGTAAATATGCTTTTAAAAAGTGACGGGGGACACAACTGGTATACATAACTGATCTTACTTGACTTAGAACGAGTGGACGATCATTGGTGAAGATAGAGAATAATACAAAACAGCTTCCTTGTGGTACACCACATTGTTACTGTTTCACATGTACAATTATAAAATACACATTCAGAAGCAGATTTTTTTGGGGGGGCCCTTTTTCAGCAACCTAACGAAACACAACACTGAGTTTATGTGGCGAATTTGTTTGCAAACAGTTGCCAGATTTGGCAGATACAACATTTTCATTCATTTGGAGTCATCTTTCTGGGCACCTATGTTCAAATATCTGTCTCTTTAGCGGCTCAGTGCTCCACTGCTTTCACCAGTTAACCCCCTAAATGTTTCGAGACACGTGGACACTATTTTTGTCATTTTCAATGAATGCAGACTTAAGGGGCATCAATCTTAACACGCAGCACAGTATTCTACGTATGAGAAAGAGCAGATTACAACATGAGATTCCTCATAACTATGCATTTTCAGTAATGTGAGATTGAGACTCCTGATATGCAAAAAGCTCCACCATTAAAGAAAAGAAAAGGAAAAACAAGAGGTTTAAGATGAAAAAAAAAACCATGATGTTTGTGTGATAACATGCAAAGAAACTGCCGTGTTCATTCCACTCAGTTCTCAGTGGGTCAAACCTTTGGGCTGCAGAGCTGAAAGCATTTGGAATATAAACGCTGAATCTCCAGGAATTCAGGAAAGAGGTGATGCCTGTCACTCGTTCGGTGGTGGTTATGTAACAGAAACACAACAGGATGATATTTTTAAACCTTCCTGACGAGGAAGGAACAAACATCACATACCTCGCTCACCTCAATCATCTTCTTCAGCGGATTTGTCATTAATGATGCACAACCTGAATTAAATGTTTCACAGGCTTAACAATGTTCAATGTCCTAGATTTCTGGAGATGACATGTTGCTGTAAGACGTCTTTTTGTGTTGTTTTAGAATGAATTATTCAGAGGGGTTATAAATTAACAATGACAATTTTTGTGTTGAATTTTAAACAGTAGCCGAGGCCTAGTGAGACCATTGGCTCAGAGCAGGTGAGTGTGGATGAGTGGATGAAGGGTTTATTCAGCTCATTAATTCTTTTATTTGTTAATTTATCGAAACATCAATTGTGTTGGTTTGTTTTTGAATTGGTGTCTCCACTTGCAATGTAAAAAATGAAGCTAATGGGATTGTCATAAGTTTTGCTGCTTTTTATTTTTTAGGTTAGCTTGTTGAGCTAGGCGCCAGCATGTTGCTCGTCCAATTTCTTGCAGGTATTTGCTCACAAACTGGGTCAAGTAAATTTAATTTTCATCTGATGATGGTGCCAGATGTGATTACAATTCATCCTGAGGGAAAGTTTTGCAGTAGTTGATTTCAAACCGCAACCTCATGGTGGCGCTAGTATAGATGAAAATCACCAGAGTTGTTAGGATGCATCCTCTGGGGCCATGACAACCTTTGCAATATTTGTCATGATATTTCAGTCTCAACCAAAGTGGTAGACCAACAAGTCGACTGTCCATTCCGCGCAGCCAAGAATAAAGAGAATAAAGGAAACATGTCTTTGTTTTATTGTTGTAATAAAGTGTCTTTTCTTGACTAGGACGTCGCTGTTTTATTGCAGTCTGGGGGTTATTTTCGGCCATTGTTCAGTAGCAAAAACACAGCCTATATTTATCAGTTTATTGCTGAGATTTAGGAATGCAGGGACATCACTAAAAATAAGTCATACATGGCACAATAACGAGCAGTCGAACAATTCGACAGCTTGTAAACAAGCTGAAGCAGGCAAACAATAAAATTATCACCCAAACCGTTCATCAACATCCATCGCAAGCAAATTCCCTGGTTTAACTTTGACACATGTGCCCGTCGTAGGTCTGAACACGAGGTATTCTTGCTGGCATTTCACATTTGCTCACTTTCTGCTTTGCCATCAAACAAAGTGGTTCACTCTATAATCTGACTAAACTTGTTGGCTTGTTTGCAACCTGTCTGATCATCTATTGGCTTGTATTTCTCCCCTCGTCTGACTTTGCAGTGGTGACATTACAGTAACGTAGCATTTTAGTGCTGTATTTGTGTTTTTTTGATAGTCTAATTAAATTTCTTTTTAAACTGCAACTGTGACTCATATAAGTTCGGGAAAAAAGAAATCTCAGACTAAAGTGCTATGTTGCTTTTTGGAAATCGGCACGAAATCCTAATTTGTGACAAACTCAGGTGCTTACGACAGGTCGGGACAGTGTTGAGAGTGACAGAGAAAGACACAGCCTGCAGACACACAGAGAGGAATCTTTGCTTGAATGCAGTGCAAACATTAGCTTGGATGTTATGCTTTGCCCCTTTTCCACACGAACTCACACGCACACACACACACACACGCACACAACCTCACTCTCTCCAGGGACATAAATATTTCAGAGAGTTGTTGTTAGTTACAGTCTGCAGGGCTGGACGTGCCCATATCGAAGGAGCTAACACCAGTTCATAGAGAAGAGGGACATGAGTTCATGACCCATAGAGAGGAAATAAATCCACTTAAAGACATCTGGCTTGATGATTTTAGAGTTTGTGGTGTCCAGTGGAAGTTTTTCGGGAAGATGTTAAAATTTAGAGGATGAATAGACGCTTTGAAACTCAGTCATGTAGGTTGGTGTCTCTCTTTTGGTTATTCTTTTCTTATTTCTTTAACCTAAGATGAATGTGGATAGCCTCAGATTGGCCTCAGGTTGAGCTTTCACTCCCATCAAATCGATCAAAGACAGCAGATGTTTGATCACAGCGGCTTCAGGTAGTGATTCACTTTCAAGATATCAAAACATGATCCCCTGAAGCTGTTTACCAAATGTAAGACTCAATCTCTGCCATCACCAAATAAGCAGAAAAACAGTTGGCCTTACAATTCCTATTTTTTATTCTTAAAACTGTAACTGTAGCTGTAACTGTAAGTGGGTTGGGATGATTCCCTTGGAAAAAGATGTTACCGGGATGTTGCCGTGTTATAGTGTTATATAATTGTGTGTTATAGTGTTATATTCTGATACTTATTTCAATTGAATGATTCACTTCATTTTCCAAAAGCAATTATATTTCTTTTGTTCTTTTACCCGAACCAACACAATAGCCTTTCATGTCACTGCAGAGAAACACGAATCAGTTAAATCTGTACATTTCATGAATAGCATATCAACATTCTACAATACATGACATATAATGTTTAAATTGCATGTGTATGAGCTGATTTTCGTTAGTTGAGTGCAAGGTGAAATGGCTGTGGAGCAATGGGCAGTGGTCAGTGTTTCACATGTGTAAGTGACACGCCACTGGATATTTTTATGAAAATATTTTAGGCCAAAACATGATCTTTTCCTAACCCTAACCAGGGTTTTTTTGTGCCTAAACCTAACCAGACAAGCACAATGTTGTCACAACATGCAACTAAACATGAATTAATGTAAAGCTTCAACATATGATTTTGATTCTGTGGTTTGCAGAGACGTACATTACCGACATCTATTCTAGTGATTGGGTTGCATTTCTGATCTACAGCCTCATTATCTATGTTTAAAGCTGAAGCAATCTGTTTTAAAAATGCATCAAATTTGAAAGCAATCGTTGTGATGAACCCAGTAAGAATGATCACGCTTGACTCTGCAGTTCCGCTCAGCTGTAGCTAGAAGCACTTTAGTGCCTTTTAGCTCATTGTTTTGGCTGCAACCTCATTATCCCCCTTAATAGTAACATTTCTATTTTGAGTAAAAAAAGCTTTAAACTGTACATTACCTGTTCAGCAAACAGACAACCTTAAATTGATAAGGTTGTCAGTGTCAGTGCTGTGTTTACAGCTGCTCCTTATTATTGCTGCCTTAAGTTTAGGGGACTAAAATCACTCGTTTCAGAAAAAGTTTGTCATTGAGATCTCATTGCTGACTGTTGATTGGACACAGTTTGCCGTGGCCTCCGTTTTTCAAGCCAAACACTTTGTACGCTGAACATCCTCTTTCAGTTCAGACTGGCTCCAGTTTTACCTTTGACTCCCATCAAATCAATTAGCCTCCTTACCTTCAAGGAGTGTGCCAGATGTTGGATCACAACAGCTCCAGGTAGTGATTTACTTCGAAATATCGACATGTTGATCCTTGAAGGTGTTTTTATTGACTGTGAGATCCCAGAAGAATTAAAAAATGTGTCCTCACTGTCACCGAGGCAGGAAAAACTTTGATTTATTAATCTTAAACCAAACTGCTCTGCCATGAAATTTTTAGGGTATTGACATTTAAAGTCAAAATTATGCATATTCTATGATTATTTTATCAGTAAAGTGCATGTGATGGGAGCAGAGACTTCTGATATACATCATTGATGAGTATACAATGTTTTTTTTTTGTTGCAGTGCAACCTGTCCTAATGTACTTATAGGTTATTATTAAGATTCATACTTTTTGTCTAAACATGACTTTTTCATTTCTGTCCACTTCCAAGCAACACATCATGTTCTACCCCTAAAGTAAAGTATGTGAATATGCTTCCAAACTCCTGACATATTTCTTACCATATCACCCTGATCTGAGAAAAGCTGTGCTGCTGTGAAACACAACATCATTTTATGCTTTCGGACGTCATGCAGCTCAGTAGCCTTGAAGCTGCCAAGCCTGCTCCCTCATTTTCCGAGGGGTCACGCATCTGAATCACACAGTTTCCCTGCCAACTGTTTGTGTACAGGCCTGCGGATGCGGACCGGGAAAGACTTGTCCAATCTGACAGAGAAAAAATGGAAGATCTCTATTTTCTTCAAAGGGTTTTGGGCTCTACAGCCATCATAGAGAGAAAACATAATCTGAAGACTGACACGAGCGAGTAGAAAAGGAAACAAAAAAGAGAGAGATATTTCAGGACAGGGAAATCAGTCAAATGAAAACACCTACGTTGAAAACATAATAGAAAATAACAAAATAATTTCAAGTCTGTCAAAAGAAGCTGCACTCACTGAATGTTCTCAGACACAATTGTTGGGAGTAGACAAATTGTATTCAATTCTTTTAAAACCAAAACACACTTTCTCTACACTGTAAAACATTTATTATTATGTCTGTCTACATTTCAGTTCTCAGAGCCAAAGAAACTGTCATTTGTCACACCTTCTGCCTCGGTCACACTGCACAACCTTCTGTCTTGTAATCCTTGCAGTCTTTGTAAACCACAAAGACGGTCAGTAATGGAGTCACACATGACACCGGAATGACCAGACAGTTCAAGTTGTTTGTGCGCTGCAGCGAAATACAAGAATGTGTGAGCGGATGTTTTAGGATGCTCAGACTCAGAGAATTTTTGGAATGAAAACGATAAGCTTACTGCTCGTATTGTGATTCGGCAACAACGAGACAGTTACAAATTCTGAAAAGCTTGTGTGTGTGTGTGTGTGTGTGTGTGTTTATTGTGATGGAAATGGTAAGCTGTTATTGTGCTTGCTCCATCCATATAGATGCATGATAAGACTTTGTTCAGAGAGATGCTGTGGATTTCAGCGGAGGAGAGTGGGAGAAAGGAGACGAACTGTCTGCTTTCACTGGCTGTAGTTCCTTCCTGACTTCCAGACCCGTTTTGTTGAGCCTCAAAATTAATTCCTGGCTTTATCAATAAGACCTATGAGTCCTGAAAATTTCATGAAGATCAAAGAGGATTTTTGGTCACATGACCCGGTGTTAGGGGGCCACATCCATGCCCGGTTTAATGCACAGGCTCCCCTAGGCTGCAGCCTAGGGGCCCCACGTGTGGAGGGGTCCTTGAATTGGTCAGATTATTTTTTAGAAATTTAAATACACTTTAATGGAAAAATTAATTGACCTCTATTGGTCCGTGGGGTAATAAACAAACAAAACAGCACTGATTGGGCAGACATGGGTCGCCTCATCCAATCGAGCTCATCGATTCGATTTGACCTACCTACATCACCGGCCGTTACCTGTCAACCAAAATTTTGCATCGGCAAAATGTCTGACAAAAAACCCAGTGGGCAAAGAAGCGAAAAGTGCAGCGTGAGAAAGAAAAAAGGGACAGAGAACTATTAGCAAAGATTCCCAAATTAATGGGATATTTTAAGGCTGCTGGTTGCCGAGGTCAAGAAGATGCTGAGGTGGAGGACACTGATCGCGACCACCGCAGCTCGTCATCTTTTCAAGCTAGTGAGGAGGGTGAGACAGCGCGTGCATCCACTACAGAGCCAGCGGACACATCGGCTTTGACCTCCAGTGTCCCGGGAGTTAGCCACAATATGCTAGCCTCCGCTAATCCCTCCGTGAGTGCATCACCTGTTGCTGCAGAGAGTGCACAAGACGCTAGCAATCCTGCCAATATTACCTGGAGCTCGGATCCTGCGTGCTGGGAGAAAATTGATGACGATATCAGGAAATACTGGATTAAAATGGGGCCGCCTGAAACATGCCAGAACAAAGATGCAGATGTGGCTGCATCTGAACGACAAAACAAACATAAAAAAAGATACTTTTCTTAAACTTTGTTCACAAGAAAACTGGCAAATGGCAAAAATGTTGCAAGAGAATGGTTACCGTATTCCCCTTCAAAAGGATCCGTATTTTGTTTTGGATGTAAATTATTTGGTGACAGTGATTGTCAGTCTGCTTTCACAGCGGGCTGCAGTGACTGGAAGAATGTAGCTGTGCGCCTCGCTGAACACGAAGGACCGAAGAACCACAAAAAGGCCATGGTTGCCTATGTTACACGCTGTGCTGGTGAACAGGGTAGTCTGTGCTGTCTATGCAGCAGATGTTGTCTGAAACCTTAAAGCTTGTAAAGCTTGCCTTCCTTTCTATTTTTGTTACGATAAAGGCTGTTACAATAAGTGTGTGCTAACTGGAGTGTGTGTGGATCATGTTTGCCAAATACTCTCCTGCAATGTTACACATGGTGCGAAATGTATTTTTTTCTGGGAGAGCGTGATGCATAAGGGGGGGCACATAAAAAATAGCCTAGGGGCCCATGACTACCTTAATTGCCTCTGACCTCACCACGGCATAGCATGACTCCCTTATTGTGTAAAAATTTACTTATTGTAAGTCGCTTTGGACAAAAGCATCTGCTAAATGCCCTTAATGTAAATGTAGATGTAAATGTTTCAATATGCAACTGTTAAAAATGATCACCTGTGTTTAGACTTAATTGATTCGTTAACAAGTGGTGGTAATTGTGT
>OMLP01001257.1:1318-18742 GCA_900302685.1 Spondyliosoma cantharus
CTGTGAGGCCGAGCTTCTTCTTCAGGGACTCTGGCATCTCAGGGGGAGGGGGACGGGGCAGGCGGAAGTAGACCTTAACGGAGTCATAGATGAACCACTGCAGGGCCGTCAGAGTACCGATCATGATAATACGGGCAACCAGTCCCTTCCACACACCTGAACAGGAGACACAAACATCACATTCAAACTCAGAGGTTCACACTTGGTTCAGCACAAGGTTGGGAGCATTTAAAGATTAACCATTTCAAACAATTCTTTAACTGTACTAATGTGCAGAGTTCTGAGATATTAAATAACAATGTGCAATCTATAGGGCTAAATCTATAAAGCACAAGTTCAGTCTGTTATCAGCAGGATGTCCGTCCCCCAGGCTTGCAGCACCGGGAGCTCCCTGTCTTGGAGGACAGAGTTGCCAGTGCTGCAGGTGGGCTGGGGGACAGGTAGACTGTTCTCACATGCCAATGACTCAAGCACCTCCAACTGTACAGCCAGAAAGCTGCTGAGGAGCTCTGCTCAGAGCACAGCGCCCTCCAGAGGTGGATCTAAGGAGCATGTTGATCATTTGACACTATGCTACTGTTGACATTACTGTGGACAGGTGTTGATACAGACCTTTGGGACCCAGCTTCTTGAGGACCTGGACAGCAGTGCTGCCCTTCTCCTTGTTCAGCACAGACACCACAGAGTCAGCAGGGTGGGACACGATGGCACAGAAGACACCAGCTGCACACAGGGAGCAAACACACATCAGTACACCCAAGACTGATCAGCTGGAATAACTTCACTGTGGAAACCATCACATTTAATACCAGTTCAAGGGAATGATGCTGCATCACTGGAATCACATGAAGGTGATAGATAGTGCTGTCAATATGTTGATACATCAGTAACAAATATTAGTTATTGTTGAACATTATCAACAGTCTAAGCTGTTAATGATATGGTTCTGCATGGATCAGTGTTGAGTACTGGATCATGTTTTTCCCACCAGTTTTGTCTAGAGTACTGTCCAGATGATGTGTTACTCACCAATGTAACCAGCCACGAAGGTGACCACCAGCTGCTCAGATTTGGAGCACTCACTGCGGGGCTTGGGAACAGCATACTTATAGAGCAACTCCACTGTGCGCTCGAAGCAGGCAAACTTCATCATTGTGTAGGGGATCTGCCTCATCCACAGGGGCACCACACCCTTATAGAAACTGGAGTGGAAGAGGGAAAGAGCGAGATGTGAGCTAATTTAAAACAAAAATGCATATAGTTCTGAAGATATCCACACCTCAATTGAATGAACAGATGTAAGAGATGCATGTCAAAAATGGGGAGCAGGAGTCCACTTGGAGTCTTTATGACGGTGGTCTCAAACTAGCAACCCTTAGGCCACTTTTGACTGGTAGTGATTTTTGTTCAACATCAAAATTAGACCCGACAATTGCAGATGTTTTAAAATGTCACTTTTCCAAAAGACTAGGAAAACTGTAGAAAAAGCAGTTTTTACTACATTAATTATAGTTTTGAAAATAAAAAGCAATTTAAAATTAGGACAAGCTAAATGTCCCTAAATGATAAACATTAACCCACATATTCACTACCAATCCCAAATCAAACTTTAACAATGTTCAAATTACCACACACAAACTTTTAAGTTAACTATGTAAAGTGTGTCCGTCTCCCAGGCTTGCAACACCGGGAGCTCCCTGTCTTGGAGGACAGAGTTGCCAGTGCTGCAGGTGGGCTGGGGGACAGGTAGACTGTTCTCACACGCCAATGACTCAAGCACCTCCAACTGTACAGCCAGAAAGCTGCTGAGGAGCTCTGCTCAGAGCACAGCGCCCTCCAGAGGTGGATCTAAGGAGCATGTTGTCATCAGGAATCAATTACTAATGTAACCATTTCCAAGTCTGAGTGACCTGCTAGACCTTTATAAGGTCTAAATGCTCAAAACTAAATGCTGAGGAAATGTATGAGGGAGCACACTTACGCCCAGAGACCCTCCTCTGCGTACATCTTGGGAACAGCCTGTCTGAGGGTGTTGGCGAAGCCGGGCATGGTCTGGATACGAACCTTGACAGCCTCCATGGGAGCCAGAGCAATGTCAGCAAAAAACTCTGCACTGGCTGAAGCAGCCAGGTACAACGATGTCCTCCAGAGGTAAGTGTTCTCCTGTTGGGTGAAAACACAGCAAATGGTCAGACAGATGAGGCAACACACAAGGTAACAGTGCACAGGTAGTGCATGTAATGTTGGCTAGTGTGCAGCCATCAGGGGAAAAAAAAAGGTGTGTGACCGAGTATGAGGTTAGCAATACCTTTACAGCTATGAACCTAGTACTGCAGTGTGTACAGTTTAAGTTGTCTGTCAGTGAATACATGTTAAGTGCCTGTGTCTTGCCACCTGCTGATGAAAGTGAAGGGGTTAGCCCTGGAGATAGCAACAACTTCAAACTAGGCTCACTTAAGGTGGACTCATGTCTGGAGCCCTCTGGTCCAAATGGGCTTACATCTATGTGAATAATCTGCTGTACAAAGAAAGTATCACAACTCCCCTTTGTCGGAGCAGAGCTGTGTGTTGACAGCTGTGTCTTGTCTCACCTCTCCCAGCAGGTCACTGTAGAAGATCTTGAACACTTCATAGAAGCCAAACTTGCAGAGTCCCTGCATGGAGTAGCCGATGAAAGTGGGAGCCCAGCCCTTCGCCAGGCCTCTGGCGCCATCTTCCCTCACAGTCACTCTAAAGCCGTTACCAATGCTCTTATATTTGTCTGGGCTCACCTGGAGAGGTGATAACAGTGTGAGGAAGCATGACAAATCACTGCAGCTCTGGGATATGGTGTTCTAAGCTGATACTTGGTTTATAGGATGACTAGTCATTACCAGTGGTTTTCTTTCCAAGTGCTTTACAATGTCCCATAACCATAGAATACACCTGTCCTAGACCCACCTTCTTCTAGGCTACAATCAGATGTTTCAAACTATGAGTGTGCTGTACAAAGTGTGTTGTGCGTTACTGTTCTATGTAGAGTCGACCCGATACCAGTGCCGGAAATGCCAGCGATGCCGCTGAAAATGCCGGTGTCTGTGCCTACTTGAGTCCATGCACCAATTTGCTGCGTGATTTAGAAACTGGACCCTACTACACCCTCCCCAATCAGCTTTACTACTGACATGTGGACCTCCGAGGTGTGGCCCATGTCTTTGCTGAGTCTGCACACTGAGCGGACACAGTCAACATTCGCCCTTCAAAAGTGCAAGCAAACAAGTTCGGTGAGGAACTTTAAGATAATTTCACTTGCACTACCATTTTAACATGTTCCATGGAAAAATGGTTGTACTTCAATGTTTGGTTTTTTTTTTTTTTTTTTTTTTTTTAGAGGAAATTCCATTTAATCCTAGGGTTGTTCTTTTTCAGTTGTGACTGAGATAAGGCAATAATAGAATGTTGTATGGCAATCATTCTCTGCAAGGTTTTACCTGAGCCAGGCCATACAACAATGATAGCAATCATCACATCCATAAAGAGTTAGTAGTATATACAGCTGTTAAAAGAACATTTATTTTTACAATGCACGGGTATCGGATCGGTACTCGGTATCTGCCAATACCCATGTATCAGAACTGCTATCAGGAATCATCAGTTCCATGTCAGGTGATTGTAGCACGTTTAAAGTGTCTTAAAAACCTTCCAACTGAACCATATAATCAATCATACATGGGGTGGTTGAGAGGGTGGAGGAGCTGCTGGCTACTCATTACTGTGAAGTTCAGCTTCCATACAAACCTGCAGACGGCACTTGACAAGGTCGAGGGGCACCACTGCTGTGTGTGTGAGGCCGCAGCTCAGGATACCCCCAAAGCCACACAGAGCATAGTACTTTGAGGAGCCAAACTCGCAGCTGACATCCTCTGTGGTAGAAGGGAGGGGACACAACATGCACATGCAGGGTCACATGCAATACAGGACAAAGATCAACATAATGGAAGAGTTGTCACTGCAGAATGAAAAGAGCAATCTTTCTCAAGGACAGTTTACAAATGTCCAGTTTGAACTCTGTGTCAGGACTCTTCCATTATAGTTTTCTCTACCACCAACATGCCACCATCATTAGGATAAAATCATGGTAAATGTGATTTCAGTTTTCAAGGCCCACAGTGGTGTTTTACAATTTAGGCCATTCACTTAAAAGTTATTCAGCTAGTGCTTAGCCTTTTCAAAGCATACCAGAGGTTTTTAGATAGTTTCCTTCCTTGCATGCAGCCACTGATCTCTTCATTTCAGTGAAGGACACAAATTAACTTAGAGACTTAAAACTTGCTAGACAGCAAATCTGTGTTTAACCATGTAGTTACATCATCAACACAAGGAAGAACTCTAGAAAAAAACTGGTTTGATTTGAAATTTTTTAGCTATTGCGCAAGTCTGATCAACTGGCAGAAAAAAGGCAAAACACCACTTTGGGCATACAGATTGTGATTAAAATAATTCAAGGACAATACTTGGACATAATTTCATTGCCTACTGCACTTAATGCATCTTATCAAATGTACTTTTTATTAAACATTCTAACTGGCTGGCAGTACAAGGTTAATCAGCTAGTGTGTTAAACACTCAATGGCTGTCTGATAATGTCCGCATTACTGTGTTGCACCTGATGGCGTCAAACAGCAAGGTCAACATTCATATCCCTCAGGTCTGACTCCGCCGACCTTCACCTACATGAGTCCTCTACTGTGGGCAGAGTGGAGGCGTAGGGTGGCGGGAACGAATCATTAAACACATAGGAACACTGGTGCAGAATCATGCAGCCACGTTATGATCACTCCAACACACCAGAATCATGGGAATCAATACACAATGACGAGAAACAACTTCACAACTGAGCTGACGCCATTTCTCTCATGCAAATTGGTGCATTTTCAAAAAGTCAAACATGGGTCGGGTTATGGGTGGATGAGGCGTGACGTTAAAATAAAAAACAAGGCATCGAACCACTGAGACACACCTGCAGTCTGCATTTGACCAGATCGAGGGGAACGACAGCTGTGTGTGTGGTGCCACAGCTCAGAATCCCACCAAAGCCACACAAGACGAAATACTTCTGAGAGCCGAACTCACAACTGTCTCCCTCTGAAGAAACACAGGTGAGACTTTAAGAACAGGACATCTCTGAGCTCAGAAAGAAGGAGTCTTTGAATGTCCACCTGTCTAAGACTTTAGCTTTACCAAATACAATCCATTCCCAAGTCACAGACAACTGAAACGTGTCACTACGCTTATGAGCCAGCTGTACGGTTTAAAAAATAAAATAAAAAAATGCTAAAGAGAATAAAGGGCCTTGTGAAATGGGTACATATTATTCATGCCACACGCTGGCGGTTCCATATATTAAAATGTTCTAATGAAAGAATTAAAAGTAAAATATATATGTCACTGCACTGTAAAACATTTTTAATATCTCAAATGGCTGTCTTTACAAGTGGAGGTGAGGGATTGGGTTTGAAACCTGCTGGACATGGATTACTTGTTGAAGACATTACGGATCTCAAGGGTAGAATTTAACCTCTGAACCTATTTTGACATGAAATAGTAATGCTGCTAACCATTAGTGTCAGATGCCATTTTTACAACCCCTAAAAACTTCAGGCTAGGACAATTTGTTCCTGAGAAACCGAGCAGATCATCGGTGACCATATACAACTCTGGACTTGTCCTTCATTATGTAACGCAACTAAAGATTCTCCACGAACACCATTACATCCGACTAATACACACTAACGTTATTTGAAATAAAGAGCGACACGAAAAATGCCGTATGCTGCAGTGCAAAGGCAAGATACCACTTTGTCCTTCCTTGTCCTCCACAGGCAGCTTGTATGCAGCGAAGGCCCGGCATGTAACTGCTACAACACTTAGCTCTTGTCGTTAAACTATTACAAGCGTTCCTCGATCATGCACAACCCCGAACCTGGGCAATTGTACTCCACAATAATGCATCTATGCTGAATAACGCAGTTAACGTTAGGTTGGCCACAGCTTGGCGAATCTGTTCGGCTACGCTAATATAGCTAAAGCTGGCCCTTTAGCCCGCTTGCGGACTCTGCACCGGGGTTACCGTCTGCGGTGGCGGCTGCTGCCAGTGTGCGGGTCCTCTGTCCATGAAGACTCTGTTGGGGTTCTTCCACTTTCTGAAGACTGAAGAGGGGAGCGCTGAACGGGTTAGCCCGGGCCAGCTGAGTCAAAGCGGTCGGGTACATGGTGGTGTCCTGCCTTCTGGCGGAGCTGCGCTGGAATGAGCAACAAGTTAGCTTGACGTTAGCTCGAGCTAAATGGCAGCGGTGACTGGTAATGAAATCCACCCCCCGGCATCTGAACTGACGGATACCACGTCACGTGCTGCTAGCTTAGCTTGTCGTCTGAATGACCGTGAACGGGATATGTTTAGACCTCTGAATGAACAAGTATTAGCTAACGTTAATACCAAGCCAGCAACACCAATAGTACTTTCCCCGCCATAGAAGTAACCGAACTACTTTAAACACCCTTCTCAATCTCAAAGCTGTCTGCCATGTATTCAAGGAGCATTTTGAATGCTTTTTTTCTAGCTGATGCTAAAATGCTATGCTAAATTACGTGCTATCTTGACCGCCCCAAGGTGGAAGGTCTCCTATTAAGAGAAGAAGCAGGAAACGTCTAAACATAACAGTTCGAAGAAGTCGCATATCATTACGAATACGTTCGTCATAAAAGAGCGAAGAAGTAACACAGTTTATGCACTATTTTAATAGAATATCGCACTCACTCTTTCAGTATTTTAAGATGGCGCTTCAGCTTAGCTTCAACCGGCTGCTCAGAGAGGCCGAATGACCTCGCGGTAAATCGATTTGTCCTTTCATGACGTCACACACAAACTGAGGCGGGACGTCCGCTGCTCCGTCCCGTAAGAACCCCCCCTGAACCTGCCAATCACCACCTCTGGTCCAATTACTAAATTCATCTATGATTAAATTAAGGCGGTGCTTGTAGTAATCCTTCAAACCGGTTTTCCTCTCAGATCAGTTCTTGACTTGGTGTGTGGTACACATTAGATATTAACATTAAATAGAGGAGAGATGTGTCTGTGTGTGTGACAGGGAATGACTCCTAATGACAAACACTGAGAGGAACAGTAAGTGGATTACCTGCTAACAGCTGATTCTATTCTTGTCTTCAGTAATGCCTTTGAGAGCGAAGCCCCCTTCTAGAGATGATCACTTCGTGACGTCAACACACACCTGGTCACACCTAAGGAGTGGTTGGAAATACCTGAAAGCTGGGTACGTTCAGTTTCACAATTAGCATGGCTGGAGTAGCACTCATTATGATGAATAATGAAATCTGGTGAATAGAGAAAAATTCTGCTAAATAAAATGTCAGAACAGTTTCGGTGGTCCTCGCTGTGTCCTTTAGGCCCGACACCTGAATCTAACATTCAGGATCTGAATGCAACAGAGCAGTGAAGGGAACACCGATCTAATTTTTCCTCAGCGGAGCTCAGAGGCTGTGAGCAGACCCTGGGGCAGAAATGGGCTGCTGGGCCTGCCACATCCTCCCTGCCTGTGCATGCAGTATTCCTATCATGGAATGTTACATGGTCGAGGGTTTGCTGTTTGTTAATGTAGGCTAGTTAAACATCAACTGCATATTTCCCCAAAAAGTTACAATACCACAAACCAGTAGATCCTAGTCACAGCAGACATTTGCCATGGCAAACACAGCTCAGGTGTAATTATTAGGTTCAATAATATAATAAGTCCTGATAATGCATGCATGTAGGCCTATGCTGGCTCACTGGCATGGCTACTAGGACACTTGATGAAACTTGAGCCTCAGTCACAAACACTGTGCCCTGCAGACAGACAACCAAGGTCTCAGTTTGCTTGTGTTGGGTTGTCCATCACAGTGAACATCAAGCCGACCCATCACTTTTATCTGGAACATTATTGTAGTGTGGTAATACTCTCGGTGCATTCAGTGGCACACAGTAATGTTACTGTGACAATACAAGCAGACATGATTGTGTGATGGATTAGCAGCTAACTACTGTCTGAAGGCAAACAAATTCAGTGCAAAGCACTGGTAGACTTACTGTCCGACTGTGAACGGTGCTTTAAATTTGGTCTGAGTCTTTAAAAGTATGCAGGTTATTGTTCAGGATCGAAATGTTCGGATTGTGTTTGCATATAGATATTACAGCTTCAGTATAAAAACAAACATTTTGATTGTGAAATGCAATTCAGCCCTGATCTACTTGTAAACCTGAGAAGTGATAAGGTAGCAAGTGCTGCCAAAGCCAGTGAACTATTAGTGTAACCCCTCTACAACACACCTCCCAGCCTGTCTCTGGCTTTCAGCTCCCACTAAATCTATTTCCCCATTAGTAATGATAACAGACATGTTTGGTTTAAAAGTCACTTGTCAGAGCAAAACGTTGCAATTGTAAAATCTAAGAAAAATCTAAAAAGTGAATTCTGCTGAATGTACATTGATTTGATGAGCGATTATAAATCTGCAAAATATTTCTGGAATCTAAATACTGAAGAAGCTGCTTTTCTCCCTATAATTGCTTCATGACGAATGTCTTTGGGTTTTGTGACTATTTTTCAACATTTTAATTATTTCACATTTTATAGATTACATTAATCAAATTATTAACAAGAAAAAATAGAAAAAGTTACTATGATGTCATTTCCAAATCCTCAAGTCTTGTAGATGCTGTATTATACCCAGTATGATGTCATGTCTGTAGCAGCTGGAAACTTGACATGTCATTATTTACACCACTAATGTGAGTCGAGCCTGTGGACCAACTTCAGACAGGGTGCATGCTAGATTTCATCTTTAAAAGGGGTGTGAACAACAACCTTGAGAATCAATTTTGAATCCCAGGTTTTACAGAGACTTGGATTACACCTGACAAACTGTCTGGAGTCATTTTATATTATTCTAGGTTAAAGAAGTCCCCATCTACTTCAGTTGTTTGGGAGAATGCTGCACCATTGTTTTGTGGACCACGAAACGTCATCTGACTTTCTATTGGCACGGGGGTGAGTAGATCATGCCTGAATTTTGATTTTTGGGTGAACGTTTCCTTTAAACTTTCTCGTTACCACATTGCATCCGAGAAATTATAATGAGCACACTAGATCTCCAACTGAATGTCCACTCAAAATGAGACTAACACCTCCTCCTCTCCTAATTCATGCTTCAAAACACTGCCAACAGTGCTTTGCTGCCATGCTGTTTAACTTTGTCTGGTATGACCAGTTGCTAATGCCAGTAAACTAGGTTTTGTTGTATAAAAAGACATCACAGAGTCATTGCACTCTGACTGACTCATATTTGCAGCAACACTACATTTTAGCATCTACCATTATTCCATCACTGTCACTGTTCCTAAAGTTACATTGGCTTTGCTAGATTGACATATTTCTAGTATGCATCATTTGCTATTAAAGTCTTCTTTTTCATCATTTAAATCAAGTTACAAGATGGAGTCTTGCTTTGTTTCTTTGTATACATATGGTGTATATTTATACATCACTCCATCCTGGAGTGCCCAACAGAAGTAACACACATAAAATGTTGTGGCAAAGTAAGTTACAAACTCAGGCCTTAGACACTGAACAAATTCAATTAAATGCCTAAAGATGTGTTCAAGTTCCTTAAACACAGTACATCGTCATGAATAAAATGCTTGTACAGGCACAGTAACAACATAATAGTTTATTGAGTGGATATTTGTGACAGTAAATACATAATTAAGTAGAATACACTGAGACATTGACTTTTATTAGAAGAGAACATTAAGAAAATATTGGTGTAGGGTTTAAGAAGATTTCGAAGCATTTGGATTATTACAAGCCTCCCTGTCTCATTAACAAAGATGGTCAAGTAAAGTATAAAACAAAATTACAGATTCAAACTCCATCTTCAAGGCTGTTAATGACAGAGACAGACACTAAGGCAAAGTGTGAAATAAAATGTTAACCACACACATTCAGTACAAACACACACTCACACACGCACCATGCAAGTATGACATAAAAAATAACAGTAATAAAAAGTGAGTCCACATCTTTCTATGAAAGCTACTGTTTTTGTTTTGGAGAGCTGATTAGTGGCTGGCTTTGTCACCTCACAGACCGAGTCAAAGATCAAGAATGGACCTAAACGACAGCAGAAGCAGTTTAGTCCTTCACAATGTGTCACGAGATCCTTGAAGTGTCACTGAAATGACCACATCACTTCTCTTTAGATATTTACTAAAAACTGATTCAGAAGTGAAGGATAAAAGATCAAAGGTCAAATATTTAGGAAAAAATGTCAAAAATGTCAGAGGTAATTTCACAGCGCTGTGAACAAAATGGCTACAATGAAGATTCACACTTTAAAAAATGAAAAAGTAGAAGCAGGCAGGCCTCTCTCCCCACTCAGACACTTCTGTGTTCACTCTCTCTATGCTGTGCTGCCACTGGCCACTCCTGTGTCTGAATCACCAAAAGGGCTGATGGAGTTGGTCTCCATGGCTTGGTAAACCAAGAACAGGAAAGCAGCCACGATGGCCAGTAGGAACAGCTTTATCCATAGAGACATGCTGCAGGTCGCTGCTTTGGTCTGACCTGCAGGGGGAGCTGCAGACAGCGGCCTGGAGGAGGAGCTGGAGAAAGAGGAGGTGGAGTTAGAGGAGCTAAAGGAGGTGGAGGAGGGCAAACTGTTGACTCGGTTGATGATGCGGCTCTCTGTGTGGGATGAGGCTGAGCTGGTGGTCTTGGTGGTTTTAGGAGAGAAGAGGGAGTTCTCATTGTTCCACAGGTCACTAGACTTCACTGGGCGATCAGCTCCTCTGATGGGTCGTCGACAGGTCGCGCTACAAGAGACAAATATTTTACAATCACCGTTTTCTGAGGGTAAAATAAACAGGTTTGACTCATGTACAATAAACTGGTGACAGTGGTGGTACTGGCTATAACATCACTGAGCCAGACAAAATACTGTTTTTTTTGTCAATGTCATTTAATATTTCTGTGTTTCTCGTAGAAGTTACATTAGTAACTGCAGTCTTGGTCTGGAGGGCTGACCGTCACGCTGATTTTTTTCAACACAAGTTTTTTGCCGGTGACAGACATTGTTTTTCGGTGGCAGAAATGTGACGAGAAGTCGGTAGGACAGACTGGAGGACAGACACTATGTATAACTGTGGTATTTTTTTCCTCATATAAGTTGCCAAAGACAGTTACAATGTTACTGTTGTTTGGTTCTGTAACGTTGCTTTGTGGGACATTTCTCTTTAGTCGAGTGAAGGACCTGTGTAATTATCAGACTGTCCGATTGACACGCCCTCGATGCGCGCAGCCGGCTTATCCATTCTCATTGGTTCAGTTTGCCAATACGCCATGCCTCTGATACTACATCCAGAGGCGGAGGCGGAGAATTGCCGCAGGATCCCTTCATCCAAACGGCAGTGTGAATGGGGCTACTGTTTCCCAAAGCCCCAAACAACTAATCAATGAATTCAGAAAATAACAGACAATGAAAATATTCGTAAGTTGCAGCCATACACTTATTACTTACGTGATTCCTGTTGGACTGTTGATGTCATTGGAGAACAGCTCCTTCAGAACATCTTTCTCCTCCACTTTCGGGGCTTGCTCGCTGGCTGCAATTTTCTCCACCTAAACACAAAACAATCATGGAGAGTGTGATTCAAAGAACACGCACTGATGATTTATGAATACATCTCACCAGTGACCCTCAGCAAGCTTCTTGTTCCACATCATTATATTAACTAGATTCCACTGCAAAGGGAACATTCCTCTCACTGCAACCACCTGTATGTGCACATTTGGACCAGCAGAGGGCCCCCTGCCTGATCTTAGACACCTCTCAGCATGTGACCACTTCACACAAAAGCCTGGACCAAACACCATGTTTCCTTGTGAACCTTGTGAATGTTACAGTCCAACAGTGTACCTGTCTCACGAACATGTTCTTGGACAGTGTGGATTTACAGCCGAGCATCTTCATCGGGCTGCATGAGGACAGGAAGCTGGTCATTTTCTGTTGCCTCCGTTTATACAGCAGGACATCTGGAGGACCACACTCCTGCTCACAGACAGTGTGTGTGACTGTGTGCTGAGGATGTTAAAGCAGCCAACAGTTCAGCTGTCACACAACTGTCCCTGCTGAGACCCTCAACAGCTGCACACCAACAACCCTTTACTATAAACTATAGATTGTGTGCTTCAGCTCCTCATGTTTCACCAAAGACGATGCACCATTCGTATACAACAAGTGTAAGTGAGAAGCACCAGTGAATGATAGAAAATCTGAGAAAAAAAGTCGAGCTGTACCCCTGCTGCAGAAACCCTGCTGGGCTTAGATCCAAACTGGTGTGACAGGGAACAGCGTGCCTCTCCTGTTTTTATGGGTGAGATGTTACACATGGGGCTAAAGGTGACCGGGTCCACTCTGGTGGGCCTGGATGGCTTGGTGGCAGGTCGTATACTCTGTTCGCATTTACATGTTCAAAAAGAAGAAGTGGCTATTATAATAAAGAATGAGTTCAGTGATTAATCCCAGTGTAATACAAATTTCATTCTACACACCATAGCTGCTGCTCTTAAAGGTTCAAGGTCCTAAAACACCAACATGAAATCAAAGAGAACAAATTAACTGAGGCTGAACTCACTCACATGGACACATGGCACTCAAGTTTCATCTGTGCAGCTGTCTACTTGGCCCTATAGCAACACTCGCTCTGTTTTATATTTCAGTACCTAAACTCAGTATAATCTCACCATTTCTTAACTATTACATTATCATTTTCAGGTTGTGCTGGTGTGATTATATTGGAAAAGTTTGTTGTTACCAGGCATCAACAGTGTTACTTTGACTATATTCCGACAAAGCTGATGCTGCACTGTACATGCCTCTGCAACTCTTCATGACTAATTCACCCGTGTTTGGCTCTGTGAGTGCCTTTGTTTTTTAGTTTTTGTTTTGGATAAAAAGTATTGAAAATGTAGTTTTTACAAAAAACTTAATTAACTGTCAATAACAACAATAATGTTCCCATGCAGGAAATGATGATCAAAATTAACATGCCTGCAAATGAACAGAGCAGAGAAGAAACTGTACTTAGCATGGATCGGTCATTTCAGGCTTTTGCCTGATCAGCTCAAGAAGGCTAGATCAGTGCCAAAACCATGGATGTGTATAATGACAACTAGATGCAGCTGTAGGCTCCATTTAAAGTGCTTCTAAGAACACAGCAGCACTGTGCCAGTACACATTTAATGACATTGTCTGAAGCTGCTGCTGCCGATAGTGTACTACATGGCTGATGTGTGCAAGTGACAAAATCAGACAGGTAAAGGAATGCAACACTGAACAAACCTGCCTACTGTGACTAGACCCCTCTGGATATGCAAATACTGCAAATCCAGTGTGTGTGTTGGTATATTAGTGTGATTCTAAGTAAACGGGCTCAGTCATAGTGCGGTGGCATTTGGTTGCACATACAATCATTGACTGAGCAATTCAACCGTTGTGGACATACTGACATGATATACTTTGGTTAAGACAGATGTCAGACAAAAGGCTAACCTCCAGCAGAGTAGTGTTGAGCAGAGCCACTGGCTTGTAAGACAAATCCTCACTGGGTTTGATAAGACGTAGCCCCAGTTCTTCTCCTTGATGCTACAGGTTTCAAACAGAAGGTGAGTGGACAGACAGTTTCTTTCAGGATTCTAACATCTTGGCTGGATTTCTAACTCAAACCACAGAAATTGTTTGTAAAACATGCTCTCACTCCCAACTCATCAAATACAGCAGCTTGGTCAGTGGCCTTAGATTCAAATATTACACGTTGCCTTCCCCTCTAAGGAAAGTGTAGGCAATAATACGTTATGTGCAATATCCGGTTAGACTTTCAAAACAAAGCTTGCTGACAAACATTTCATATACAATATATTGTGACTTTAAACTGCTATTATACTCAAAATTATCACACTCAGTGTCATCCCTTATGTAACTTTAGCCACATTATTTAGATACGTTTAGTAAGTTATGCAACATAGCTTTAAAACAAAACAATCTCAACACAAACCACAGTCTCGTTGTCACAATCTTTATACTACAGCACTTGCGTGGCAAATGAAGCCAGAGGGGTCACTACAGTGTCAGACATACATGCTTGTGGAGTGCATGGCGGCTGCGTGGCTAAGGCAGTGTCGCTCAACTGCTGATGCTCACTCACGCTACATGTTATCAATAAATATGTATGTAATATATATGATTTTCCTCTACCCACGTTGAAAAAGTGAGAAAACAGGAGGGGGTAGGGAGGGAGAGAAAGAAAGAGTGCTCAGGGTAAAAAACTGCCCTTCAGCTGTTGTGTGTATTCTCTCCATCTCTGTGACATATTCTACAGACATCTGAACTGGAGTCAAAAGCTGGTTTGATGTACTTAGGACTGTCTACAGTTTGTTTTCAGGTTGATTTTTGCGTATTGTAGTAGAAATAGGCAAGACTCTGAATCTCATGCATCCAGTGTGAACGGTCTAACCCGTTTGTGAAGAACAGTAAACTGTTTTTGGGCTGTCACCTCAGCCTCTCTGTGTTCTGAGTATGTAAATGACCTTGGACTGCCATCTAGTGGCCAGTCTTTGCGAGGGTAGCAAGGTATAAAAGGGAGGAGACTATGAGCCCTGTAAACTCACCTGTGCGTATCCTCACCTGTGCGCATCTCTATCACCTCCTTTGTCTCCGCTGGGTTGGCGCAGCATCTGTGCTGCTGAGTTTTTTCTTTGTTCGGATAATTTGTGGATCTCCAAGTAAGTTTGCTTTGAACCATGTAATGTAATCATGTACTTTGTTTATGTTGAGTAGGTTGCTGCAGTCAGTTTTAAGTTTGTTTATTGTTATTAGGAAGCAAATGGTTCTCCAGATGGCACCTTCAACATGACAAACAATTAGCTCCCTTGGTATAGTGGAACGAGGTATGTGGAACTTTTTGGGCTATTATTTTATCCTTGGGGTGTCTGAATCTATTTTATCTTGAGGGATGCAGCTAAAACTATTTTGATATGGTTGATCAAGTTTTAATAATGATTGCAAACATTTTCTAATAAATGTATCTGTTATTTTATTAGTGAATGAGGGTTTGGACATTGTGTTAGGAAATGTTTCATGTATTTAATCAAATCTCTTTATTTTCTTTCTGTATTTCCTTCCTGTAGTTTTTATGGTGCCACAGCAGACAATAAAATTTAAGCACCCATATGAATCTCTCCGCCTCATTCGATGACACCAAGGGTCCGCTACACCGTTAACATGTCAAGTGAAATGAAAAGCGAGAGGTAACACCACGCAGCAGCGCTGTACATGCATCCAGTGTGTCCAGCCTGTTAGAAGCACAGGGCTATGAACCAGGCTGCTGTATTTGATGCGTTGGGAGTGAGAATGGGCTGGTTTGTACCCAAGACAATGTTGGTCAGAGCATTCAGCAATAGTTTGTGTGACTTTCTGAAACAGACAATCTGACCATCTGGTTTAAACTTCTCTCTCACTTATCTTTTATACAATTAAGTGCAACACAATGAATGCCTCTGGGGAAGAGTCAGAGTGTGCGCCATTTTTAATCAGATCAATTGTATAACAACTACAAAGTCATGCAAAAGACAGATTTCCTATAGAAGGACCAGGGAGGCAGTGTGGTTTTAAACTACTCTTCCTGGCCAAATCAAATATCCTCCTGAAATCAGGAAATCCAACCAGAAACAAACCAGTGAGGGAACCATCCAGCGGGGGCTTCCAGGAGCTCTACAGAACTCGGCTGTGTTTTGGATTACAATCTTGGATTCAGGATCAGGCCTTGGTTTTTTGCCCACATTACAGAATGAAGATTCACTAGCTGGACTCTGAGGCAGCCACATCAGCAAATCAAACACCTGGAGATTTTGCAATTAATGGAATCAAGGACTGACAGAGGAAAATACTTTGGCAAATCACCAAACAGCCCCAAAAGCCCCTTTGCCTGTGCTAGTCCACCGTGATCAAGTAACCCCTTTATGACAGTCAGCCTCGTTGTTAACACTCATAATCACCAACCAACCTTAGTGCAGTTTGAGACGACATGACATGACATCAGTGCATCAGCTCTACAACAGATCAGAAGACATCAGAACTAACAGACCAGTGAGTCTGAGTAGGTATCAGTGAGTGGACAGTGACTCCCAGTGGCCATAGCACAGAACTACCTGAGCAGGTCTGGATGAGGTGGAGGGAGGCTCAGCCCGAACTGGACTGTCCAGCCTGTGGTGAACCCTCCTGTTAGACTGTCCCTGCTCTGTCAATGCAGGCCTGAGATCCTCAGGCACTATCTGCTGGGTCAGAAAAACCAGGACATGAGGACAGAGTACAGAAAAAAGCAGGACAAGTAAAGAGAGGAGTAGTAAAACAGAGAAGAGGGGAGAAAGAAAGAATAAGACAGAATGAAGGATGAATAAATAAAGAAAAGTTGCTGGACATTACAAATCTGCTTTTTGGCTGGCTTTTTGATTCCATACTGGAAAAAAAACAATTCCACCAACAAGCAGAGAAGACCGCTAACTAGCCATCAATGTTTACATCAATGTTAATGTAATCAAAATGCTGCCTGCAGACTCCAAGTACCTCATATTTGGATGTAGCCAAAAAAGACATTCATTTAATGGTCATTTCGTTCTATCAAGCAGTTGGAGCAGATATGGAAGAATATGTGAAGATGCAGAGGACAATGAGCTCAATGTGAGCACATACACCTCTTTGAATCCACGTGTGAGACAGGTGGACAAAAATTAGGGTTGGGAATCGAAAACCGGTTCCGACTCAGAACCGGTTCCAATTGATCGATTCCATCGGAATTGTACACCTCAAATGTTATCGATTCTAATTAATGATTCATTTCCCAGCACGACGTCAAGTCGCGTTGCATTTACGTCACACACTCTGCGACGCAGACCTCCTTCAACTGTGGGAAACATGGAGAGGAAGAAGCAATCAAAAGCGTGGCTCCATTTTACGAAAAGAGACGAAAACAATGCCGTGTGCAATCAGTGTAACGCTGTTTTATCATGTAAAGGTGCAAATACCTCAAATATGCTTAAGCATTTGTCGACTAGGCATGGAATAAAATTTCAGGAGTGTCGAGTGTTCGACCAGCTCCGTGCTAACTTTGCTAACGTTGCTAACATTGCTGCTGCTGCTGCTGCTACTAGCCAAACAAGAGCCACTGTGACCTCCGTCAATGACAGTAACGTTCACGTTAAGTATATCCTGCATTTGCCACACTGTCACGCTGCAGCAACATGCAGTTTGTGATAAATAAAGCCGAGCCAAGTATAAATA